>JAGDYQ010000068.1:0-60622 GCA_021962125.1 Bulinus truncatus
ACACACACACACACAAACACAATGAGATGCGCAGACAGGGCAGTTGGTCATTCGTTCTTACGTGTCATCGCTACTGTTTTCGGTTCCGAAGAACGCCAGTGGATTCGGCCAACGAGACGTCCAGCCGAAGTTAATGACCACAGCTGCACCAGGTGGAATGCGTCCATGCACGTTCTCCCACTCCACCAGCTGACACAATTGGTTGTGCAGAGGAAAGAACAGAAAAAAATAATTATCATGCTTTTAGAGAAGCTGTAAATAGTATACAATTTGTTTTTTGCAAAGATGAAATATCAAAATATATTGTGTATAGTTGAAATATCAAAATATATTGTGTATAGTTGAAATATCAAAATATATTGTGTATAGTTGAAATATCAAAAGTATTGTTTATAGATGAAATATCAAAAGTATTGTTTATAGATGAAATATCGAAAGTATTGTTTATAGATGAAATATCAAAAGTATTGCTTATAGATGAAATATCAAAAGTATTGTTTATAGATGAAATATCAAAAGTATTGTTTATAGATGAAATATCAAAAGTATTGTCTATAGATGAAATATCAAAAGTATTGTTTATAGATGAAATATCGAAAGTATTGTTTATAGATGAAATATCGAAAGTATTGTTTATAGATGAAATATCAAAAGTATTGTTTATAGATGAAATATCGAAAGTATTGTTTATAGATGAAATATCAAAAGTATTGTTTATAGATGAAATATCAAAAGTATTGTTTATAGATGAAATATCAAAAGTATTGTTTATAGATGAAATATCGAAAGTATTGTTTATAGATGAAATATCGAAAGTATTGTTTATAGATGAAATATCAAAAGTATTGTTTATAGATGAAATATCGAAAGTATTGTTTATAGATGAAATATCAAAAGTATTGTTTATAGATGAAATATCAAAAGTATTGTTTATAGATGAAGGCCAGAGAGGTTGTTTGTCCCGCGCTCCGCCCCACCCATCCCCTTTCCTCCTTTTTTTTTGTTCGTTTCTTTTTTTTTCTGTAATTGTCTCCCTCTCCCCCCCCCTCCCCCAGTACAAACGTTCAATTATTTATCTACAGTGTAATGGAGCAGTCAGACACAGTTCAATGACCTACTTTCTCAACAGTCAACTTGTAGTCAATGTTCGCCCCTGACTCCGGCCTGGCGTCCACCATGACTCCCTTGGCCACCGTCCTCTCCAGGGGCAGATCCTTCAGGTCGTAGCCTTTCGGGTAGAAGTGGCGCGGGGCGTCGATGTGCGTGCCCCCGTGCTCGCCTGACGTGAAGGCGCCCACCTCAATCCTGTTTGCAAGTACACATTGACAGTGAGAACAAGGAACACATATTATCAACACACATATTATCAACACACATATTATAAACACACATATTGTCAACACACATATTATCAACACACACAATATCAACACGCATATTATCAACACAATATCAACACACATATTATCAACACACATATTATCAACACACATATTATCAACACACATTATCAACACACATATTAACAACACACATATTATCAACACACATATTATCAACACACATATTATCAACACACATATTATCAACACACATATTATCAATAAAATATTCCCACGAACTTTGAATGAAAGAAACAAAAACAACGGTAAACATAAAATCATCCTTTATCCTAAACTAGAAATGTTTAATTAACGATGCCCCTGTTCCATACTCGTGGAGACCACGGATAACTCTGCTCAGATGTTCCCACGAGATAAAGGGATTATGGTTACTGCTGTTACTATGGCTACTGCTGTTTACTGTGGTTACTGTTGCTTCTATGGTTGCTAATTCTAAAATGATATTTAAAGGAATTTTTTTTATACAGCGAAATTATGAATTAAAGTACTTGGTATTTGTAACACCGTCTTTGGGGCTTAGATCATAATTATCGCTAATATAAAGTATCATGAAGTCAGGGCCGTTATTTCATCTTGGGGGGAGGGGGGGGGGGCTTGCGATGTTTAGGTGCCCTAAGCAAAAAGTGCACGAGGGGGGTCCTGTTAACATTAGAATGTATAGAAAATATTACTGCCAGGGGCCCCCTATGGACATGGGAAACCCTGGATGGTTGGTTACTTACCTACTTTTCTTATCTATAAGTACGCCCATGTATGCAGTAGTATTATTGGGGGGGGGGGATGGACTGCTTCGGGCGACACTTAGCATTTTCTGCTCTTATATTTATTGGGCACAGAAATGGGGCGGCATTTTTAAACATCGAGGGCCACTAACGCTACGGGGTTATTTTTATTTTTCTGTAGAATGGTTCATCATAAAAACAGAATATTATACAATAAAGGGACTTTTTTTTTATCAATAACACAAGCCAAAAAAAAATAATAATAGTAATAAAATATTTTTTTTAGCTAAGGGAAATAACAATATAAATGTATCACTGACCAAATATTCTTTGAATTACTTCCCTTCTGCACAACAGTTCTGTTGAACCGTGGCTGCCCCGGCCAATAGATTGTGGTTGAGGATTGTGGGTGGGATAAATCAATAAAAACGCTGTCAGTAATTTGTGTGGGCGTGGCTGAGGCAATCACACCTATCAACATGATGAGTTTACACATCATGACAGACATCATGTTTTCTCTGCTTGTAGAAAATATGAAAAAAAAAAACAACTACGGTAATGACGTATTTAATTTACTACATTGTAACCATCCACGCTTTTAATTTTAGTAAGGATAATTTAAATGAATATTCGTATGGTAGAATGAATTATTTGTATCGTAAAAAATTATGTGTATGGTAGAATGAATTATTAGTATAGTAGAATGAAATATTCGTATGGTAGAATGAATTATGTCTAAGGTAGAATGAATTATGTCTAAGGTAGAATGAATTATGTCTAAGGTAGAATGAATTATGTCTAAGGTAGAATGAATATTTTTTTTTAATATTTTGTTGCATTTTTATAAAATTTCATTTTTAAAAAGATCTATTATATATTTTTTTATTTTATATTTTCAAGTTTTGAAAGAAATGAACTTGGTATTATTTTTGTATAATTCAATATAGTAAGTAAATTTCCCATAATCCCCTAAAGGCTCTTCGGTTCAGGTGAATTGTAGAATTCATCTATTTCAGTAATCTCGGCATTTAAAGGGATTGTGTGGTTAGCACAACGCTTAGCCGCCTTTATTCCCTTAACTTAAGGTCATGGAACCCATTTAAGGCTGGGTGGATTTGTGGACATTCATCGGGACCTGACCAAATCCATAAGGTTCTCACTGAGACTCGAACCCGGGACCTCTCTGGTCAATAGTCTACACCGTACGACCACCATGATTTTGAGTATTAATCTACAAGTGTGCCAGCTTTGAGTCATCTCACTAAAATAAATAGTGTTGTAAGTGCCTGCTCTTTAGTTGAATACTTGGGTACTGTAGCTGGGTACTGTAGCTGGGTACTATAGTTGGGTACTGTAGCTGGGTACTATAGTTTGGTACTGTAGGTGGGTATTATAGTTTGGTACTGTAGCTGGGTACCATAGTTTGGTACTGTAGGTGGGTATTATAGTTTGGTACTGTAGCTGGGTACTATAGTTGGGTACTGTAGTTGGGTACTGTAGTTGGGTACTGTAGTTGGGTGCTATAGTTGGGTACTGTAGTTGGGTGCTATAGTTGGGTACTGTAGTTGGGTACTGTAGTTGGGTGCTATAGTTGGGTACTATATTTGGGTACTGTAGTTGTACTGTAGTTGGGTGTATAGTTGGGTACTATAGTTGGGTACTATAGTTGGGTACTGTAGTTGGGTACTGTAGTTGGGTGCTATAGTTGGGTACTATAGTTGGGTACTGTAGTTGGGTACTGTAGTTGGGTACAGTAGTTGTTGAGTACTTTAGTTAGGTTCTTCAGTTAAATACTTCGATCGGGTCCAGGTGACTATCCACAATAGTCTACCCAATATAATATTTAAGAAAATGAGTGGTGTGATATTTGTTAAGGAAATAATGGCAGTATTTAACGGAATGACCTTAAGTAGACCAGTCATCAGAATGACTACAAGTTGCTATCGGTTTATCGAGACGTACAAATATAGCAATCTGCACGTATTAATGAAAGATTCAAACAACTATAAAAGTCAAGCTATCAAGTTGTATGTACAAGACTAATAAATTACTAGGTAGTGGGCATTGACGTCACTAGGCCCAACGCCTCAATGGTGCCCCGCGTTTGCAGCTTTTTTTTTTATTTTTATTCCTAGCCCCGCATATGAATCTCAACATAGGCCTCGCAAATGTACAATCATCATAGGTCTCACAAATGGCACTCGGCCTAGGCCTGACAAATGACACTCACTATAGGTCTGACAAATGACACTCGACCGAGGCCCCGTGCGTTGTTGCCAAGGTCACCTCTAATGCCAACCACTCCACTCTTAGAGTTATCCTTGCTATTGTTAAAGTGAATTAAAGTTGTCTTTTAAATAAACGAAGCTAATGAAATTTTTTGCTGTAAAACTTTTTTTTTATTATTGCCAACGAAAAAGTAATTTCTAAAATATTGCACCACAACAAACAAGTATTTTAGAAATATTTGTTACTCATACAGGCAAATGAATCTTTTTTTTATTTTTCCACTGTTATTTTGTTCAAATGTATCGTCAAACGAACTTCAATGAACTAATTTGCGTGAAAAACAAAACAAAAAAAATAGTAAAAACTTACAGCCACAGTTTAATTCTCTCCCTTCCCTAACATATAAATTGAAAAATAAAATAATTTCGTTGTCAATACTCCAGAGACATTTTAGAAATGAAATAATGTCCTTCTATTCAAATACCGGTGAGTGTTTGCCTACACTGCCTACGTACAGACACTGCCTACACTGTTAGATGAAGAATGGCAACGAACCTTGCAGAAAATAAACTGATTGGCGTGTTTGTGTGTGTGTGCGTGCGTATGTGTGTGTATGTGTGTGTGTGTACTTTTAAG
The DNA here is from genome assembly GCA_021962125.1 of Bulinus truncatus. NCBI lineage: Eukaryota > Metazoa > Mollusca > Gastropoda > Planorbidae > Bulinus > Bulinus truncatus. The sequence goes on from JAGDYQ010000068.1 coordinate 4,991, forward strand.
TTCTCTTTTGTGTCGGTCTTGTCTGTACCGTAAACCCACACTGATGGTGGCAAGCATCGGTATGAAGTACACAAGCACTTTTATCACACATTCAGTCATGCACACAAACACACACACACACACAAACACATAGAATGGTGGAAGATTGGGGGGGGGGAAGAAGGAGAATTAAAAAAAACAATCAAAACACACACACACACAAACATACAAGTAACGGTACAATTTAAAGACGTGATCTTCCAAACAATGGACCATGTGATTTTTTGACCTTTTCTCTCTCTCTTTCTCTCTCTCTCTCTCTCTGAAAAGAGAGAGAGAGAGAGAGAGACCAAATTTACCGAGAAATTAAAAGAAAAAGAACACAATAAGTCTAACCCCCCCCCCCATTTCTCAAAACCTTGTAAGAGTTTGTTACGTAGTAAAACTTACAGTCGACACGTACGTATAAAAATAAACTTGTTTTTTTTTTTTAACTTAGATGAGTTTAGTGAATATTTAAAACCAAATATACTCTAGGGCCTATGCCTAGACCTGTACATTTCAGGCGAAAGAAGAAAACATACGTTTATTATTATCATTTGAATCTATACGTGTGACGACTGTGTGAGTCTTCTGACTAAATTATAACAAAAGTCCAAAAAATGAGTTTCAGGATTTAAAGACAAACATACAGAAAATGAAATTAATTCAATACCTTTGCAACCAAAGGAGCCCGTGAAATTGTTCTAGTCATAAAGTTTCACAATATCCAGGCCCATTCTCATGGGTAGACATACTAGGCGACTGTCTTGGGCCCAACTACCGAAGAGACCCTATCAGGAATATATTCATATTAAATCTGATTCTTGGAGGTGCCCAACATATAAATTTGCCCAGGGCCCCCTAAAATCCAAAAACATCTTTAAGCTTCGGCATTGGGCCCCCTCTCAAAATCTAGAAACCGCACATTTGGCGCCGATAATGACTTAAGGGCCTTCCTGCAAAATTCTTGTTGGGCCCAAATATTTTCAAAAGATTTTCTAACACATGTACGGTTTGGGGCCCGAAAGCTCTATGCTCCCTCAAATTTTGTGAAGACACCAAAAGATAATACTTGTGTGCAATTTTTTTCTAAAGGAAACGTTTGGTCGCTTAACAGCCATCTTACTAAGCCAACATTTGTGCGCCACATTGTAATGTTTATGTGCACGCTAGATGATTTGTACTATATTAGTACATCCATTTTGAGACAACCAAATGTGATAATTTAATAAAAATAAAATAATAACGATATAGCCACAGTGTAAAATTTAATTCGTAGTTTGTACATCATTCTATTGAAACATTGATATTAATTGATTATTTTAAAAAAAAAATACATTTATGTATATTGCATGAATTTATTTATTTAGGTCATTGTAATTTACAAAGTTGGCCAGATAAATTGCTCATTTTAAGCCAAAAATGTTTGTTTATCTTTGGCCATTTTGACAAAAAGTGATTAGCCTGAAACTGTAAATGCCATTTTGAAGAATGTGTCCATTGTACGAAGGTATATGAGCTAGAAGAGAGAGGAGTAAGTAGAGAGAGATGGGGAGGGGGGGGCGTTAGAAGTTTGTAGACCTGATGGGGAAAAGCAAATAAAAAAAACTGCTACATCATCTCGCAGTCAGAGGTCAAAGTTCAATGTTGAATTGGAAAATGTTGTGTACGGTTTGTGTGTTCTGAGCGACATCATTGAATTTTGGTGTGAGTTGGGACTGAGATGTTTCCAAGTAGCGACGATGCAAGTACCATTACGAATACAAGTACTCAAGGTGCGAATACAAGTACACCACGTTTTAAAAATTGTTAGTGAGATAATATGAATCCAAAGTGCAAGAACGAGTACGAATACGAGAAAAAATGGTTCAAAAATGTACTCGAGTAATAATCGATCGGGATATTTTCAGGTCTTGGTGCCAAACTCACTTCAGTTTGGGAAATCGTCTGGCGTCACCTACTTAGGTCTCCCGTGGTGCCTTTATGCCCATTGCACTCAATGCTATGATGGGGGATGAAAAGAAAAGCGCCACTGCCCGTCCCATGAGTGGCATGAGTGGTATGTAAACATCAAATTTTTTACACTGACTTGACACAACAAGCCCACCGTCTCAAATGAGCATGTGGGATGCACCACTATTTATTTTCAATACACTGTCTCACCTTCCCATGTTAAGTCTAAAAGTTAACGTTGGACTTGTTATTTTCTTATTTTTTTACGGTGGTGAAATAACTGTTTAGAATGGGGAATACCCTAGAAGCTAAATATAACTAACAGTCTAGAATGGGGAATACACTAGAAGCTAAATATAACCAACAGTCTAGAATGGGGAATACCCTAGAAGCTAAATATAACTAACAGTCTAGAATGAGGAATATCCTAGAAGCTAAATATAACTAACAGTCTAGAATGGGGAATACCCTAGAAACTAAATATAACTAACAGTCTAGAATGAGGAATACCCTAGAAGCTAAATATAACTAACAGTCTAGAATGAAGAATACCCTAGAAGCTAAATATAACTAATAGTCTAGAATGAGGAATACCCTAGAAGCTAAATATAACTAATAGTCTAGAATGAGGCAGACCCTAGAAGCTAAATATAACTAACAGTCTAGAATGAGGAATACCCTAGAAGCTAAATATAACTAACAGTCTAGAATGGGGAATACCCTAGAAGCTAAATATAACTAACAGTCTAGAATGAGGAATACCCTAGAAGCTAAATATAACTAACAGTCTAGAATGGGGAATACCCTAGAAGCTAAATATAACTAACAGTCTAGAATGGGGAATACCCTAGAAGCTAAATATAACTAACAGTCTAGAATGAGGAATACCCTAGAAGCTAAATATAACTAACAGTCTAGAATGAGGAATACCATAGAAGCTAAATATAACTAATAGTCTAGGATGAGGCAGACCCTAGAAGCTAAATATTAAAGTTAAAGCCTGTCAATTTAAAAAAAATAAAGTTAAGCTGTCACAAATCTGTACCACAAACTGCTGCTTCAATAACTTGTTTGTCCTCCCCCCCCCCCCCCCAAGGCAGTACAGCTATGTAATTTTAAAGCAATGTTCGGCTACCATATTCGGACATCGTAAAAAATTTCTTTACATTTTTAAAATAAATAAAAACATTATTAACACATTCAAAATAATCATGTCCGACCGTATATCTGTATCTCTCTATCTATATATATCTACCCAGCCCCGTAGCCAAGGGGGGGCACTGGGGGGCTGTGCCCCTCCCGCTAGGTGTGGAGTGCCCCCCCCCCCCCGCTTAAAAAAAAGAAAAAGAGGAAAAAATAAAGAAAATGTAACTAAAATGAGAAAGTACCCCCTTGCTGGGTATTGGTGCCCCCCTGCTTACTTTGACCTGGCTACGGGCCTGTGTCTACCTCTGACTTCACAAACTGTAATTGAGACGGGAATACAAGCGAATCACAGCGACCAGGATACATGTGAATCAGATTCAGTCTCGTTGTTGTTATGAATTAAACACTTTTACATTAAATAAATTATTAAGAAGAGATGTAAATATTTGTAACACACTTACGTGTTTGGATTGCAAGATTGAACTGGTAAGTTTACAAGTTCACTTGTTGTTTTTATTTGTTTTGGGCGAGGCTATAATTCAATATTTTGATATTGAAGTAAACACGTATTTTGAAACTATTTTTTTTAATGTGCATTTTTAATTTTTTTTTTTCAACCGGAGATAATTTATTTGGCCAGTGAAGAGGCCGTGGGAAAGCAAACCATCCAGAAAATAAAAGATAAGGCTGAAGATTTACAAATCAATCGCCTATTTGTAATCATTTACCTCCCCTTTGTTTAAATGGTTGAAAGTGATGGAGTGATCATAGAATTACTTATTCGCCCATCTCGGCTGGTGTGAGTGATGCCCCCTGTAAGGATGAGATGAAATCTCTTGGATTCTGTAAACCACGAATGGTTTTCTTTATGGTGTCCTTCTTTCACCCCCACCACAGAGCTGATAGTGCAAAATGGCCATGGAGGCACCACAGGAGATGACCTGAATTATCCATTGGTCATCACTGGATATCGAACCAGGGACCTTCCAAGTCAACAGTTGAGAGCTTTCTTGCATGACTGTCCGTCCCCTAGCACTACATGTACTAGTTTTGCGCTTTATGAAGCTATTTCCTTCTATGCATAACGAAATGGATTGGGGAATGCAGTAAACCTTATATTATGTATCTGTGTCCACCGACAGGTAATAACCATTGTAAAGCACCATAATCTCTCACTGAAGCATTCTGGCGTTATTAAAAGGGAAAAGATCCAAGAAATCTGTATTTGTGGAGAATGTATCCATTTAATTGAAAAATTGAAGTACATAATTTTAACTTAAATGGTAAAAAGGTTTTATCCAACAACAGCATTTTAGTTAAATTAAAATCTTCCTTATCAAGACTAGCCATAAGAAAATGCATTTCAAAAGTCAACTATGTCTGGCATTTCAAATTCACACTTCAACAGACTGCTAACAAACAAGCGCAAATTAACAATAAAAAAAAAACTAAGACAACAATGAATTTGTATCAATAAGGGCATGTTATTATTATTTATTATTATGTTTATTGCACATCAACAAATCCAAAAATTCAATGAGGAATCAAAAAAAAAATAAATAATACAGTGTAATATAAAAAATTAAAAGAACAAAGGGACAGTGGGGGGAGATAAATCTAGGAAGAGAGACAGGGCAATGGGAGTTATGCTTCTTGAAGTGCTTTGAAATAGCACCTGTGTTCCTATCAAAAATAAATTAAAAAAAAAACCCCGTCTCATTCAGATGAGAGCATATAAACCTGAACATACCCAATCCCATTGTAAATGCAATTGATTCAAGAGCAAAAAAAAAAAAGAAATGCATTTTGAGCTTTAACTCGTATATACATATCAAAATGTACTGCTGGCCCTGTTCAGTCTTTCAGTTATTTAAATAGAATTGAAACAAAAATTGTTATTTTAAATCATTCTGGACCGTTTAGAGGTCTGATAATCATTACTTGGAGAAATGTATTGCACGGTTACAATAGTTTGAGTCTGAAAATATTGCACGATTACAATTGTTTGAGTCTTACTTTTTAAATTACTGAAACAAAGTTAACAAAAACATAAAAAAAAAAAAAAAAAAATTTCAAGTTCTAAAACAATATTTCAACTGATAAAATATATGTTGCATGGAAACAAGGAAATCAACTAATTAAATACAAAAATATCTTTCAATTCATTTATATATAAAAAAAAGAGTTAATGTAAATAAAACAACATTTACTTAGAGAAATATCACTATCACAATTTTTTTTATAAAGTATTCAGAGGAGAATTTATAAGTTTTATTTGTAGGTTTTATTTATAAGTTTTATTTATCTAAAAGTTAAAAAAAAAAACCAAACAGATACATATACTAAAACTAACTTACAGAACTTAGTATGCAGTCTTAGTATACATGTACTAGGTTTAACTATTTGATCCTGTACCATGTGAAGCCCTTGTTTAATTTATATTAATGTCAGTCAAAGCTCTTGAACATAATGGGACAACAGCTGGATTGGCTACCGAAGTCATGAATATAATTAGTGGACATAGCGGAAGTAATATTGAAGTAGTTGTGTACATGAACTTAAATGAACAACTTAGTTGTTCAAGAAAAAAAAAAAAAAAAAAGCAACCAGGCTAATGGTGAATTTAGATATGAGAAATATAAAGTCTACGACACTCGACAATAGAGTCTACGACACTGGACAAGTGACACTTTCTTTGTCACGAAATCTTTTGTAAGAAATAAATAAATGTGATATTTTAGAGAATTTATTTTTAAAAAAAAATTGACATGTTAAATCGTGTCGGCTAGTCAACTCAAATAATTTTTTTTTTTTTTTTTTACAAAACTGTTCATTAATATTTGACATCACAGACCTAGTCATAACAATATACCTGCATGTGTTTATAAATTGTTAAAATAAAACGTATTGACATTTTCATTTCAGTGGAGATTGTGTTTCAAGAGATTTTGCTTGAAGGTGATATTCCATTGACGCTTAGATTCTATCCGTAAATACTAACCTTCTTATAATAAATAAATATATCACAATGGATCCAAACAAAAAAATGTACAGAATTATAAAATGTAAAAGTTATACTTAATGTAAATATCAATGACAACCAGATGAACTCATCACGGCTAGAAAGCCCAAAACTTAATATTTATATATTGCACTACTAAGATCTTATTAAATAAAATTAAAGATACAAAAATCACAGATTGAAAGCCCCCTCCCCCACCCTTTACATAAAGTGCTCTAAAAATTTAAGCCCAACAGCCTTGACCTCTGAAAGAGATTATTTGTTTACAATTTTTTCCACCTAGTCTTTTTAAATTGTTTACAAGTTTCAACACAAAATAAACTCCTACATCTGTAGTGATAACTGAAATCTTGTATGGCCTGAGTATTTGTATTTGTGGAGACTGCTGTTACTTTTTTGATGATATTGTCAGATAATGCTGGTACTAAATAATAAATGCAGAATTATGGTCATTTTCTGTGTATGTCTTTTCTGTAGATGACAAGAATTTCGTTCTAATGAAAGTTTTAAAAAATGTCAATCCTTTTTAAAGTCATTTCTAAAAAAAAAAAAAATTTACATTTTTTTTTTAGCAAGCAGTACTTAAAAACTTAGCCATATTACTTCAATAAAAAAACAACAAAGTATTATAATTTTAAAATACCCTAATGCTAACAAGGGAAAAAAAAAACAAGTACCATTTAAAACATAAAAAAAAATTTTTCAACATACTGAACAATCTCACAAATATTTTGTAACAGGGAGAATACGTATGGAGGTAATCATCTTTAGCGTTTCTTTTTAAGAAAAATTAAACAGGTCTGGTTAATAAAATGAAAATAAAAAAGATATGTCTTAAAAAGTACATAATGGTGAAAACATACAACGGCTATCAGAAGCTTTAGAGCAAGACACAGTCATAAGGCACAGCCTTCTCTCCGATCGACAAATCTTTTGAGACTCAACCCCCAGCTCACGTACAGTAGTAATAAATAATTAAAATACTTCAAAACTGCCGAAACCAACAGTTTGGCTAAAAATGCTGAAATTTCAGGGGTTGTCACAGAAAAATGATTCAGTTTTACAAATTCAATTCAGTTATACAACTTCATGAAAGCAAAAAAAAAAAAAATGGGCCAAAGCTAATTGAATAAAAAAAAAACGTATGATCTACAAACCATTAATATACACATTTCTAAAAAAAAAAAAATGATTACAAAAAAAAAATTATTTTACAGGGAAAACTGGCCACTCACATGGACTAATAAATTCACTTGCGTGAATTTTGTTATTCCTAATATGTCAGAAACGACGGCTGTGTCTCTGTAGTTAAGTACTATTTAGAATAACAATTGAGAACGTATGGAGTTAAATTTTTTTGTAACCAAAAGCATCCGTTTTCAACTCCACTGTCAGCTGAGGTGCACAGTGGGATATCCCGTGGCTGCGGTCATCAAACCAGAGACTCCTTGAACAACAACACTGACCAACCAATCAAGCGGATGGTCAAGAGGAGTAAAAATAAAATGTGTTTAGCTTGACTGTCATACCTGCAGTGCCAGTGGTTGATTAGTACAAAAAAGAAAAAAAACAAAAATTGATCAGTGTGAAATTAGGTCATAAGATGTCATATAATTAATTATGTATCATTTTCTTCATTTTTTTTTTTATAAAAATATATTTAAAAAAAAACAACTATCTTTTTATAAGAGTGAGATGGAATTTAGTCTCCATATTTCTTATTTACTTCTAAATAGAACAAATTATCATCAACATTCATTAAGGCTGCACTGTCAATAAATTACTTTGTATGAACATGTGAGAAACAGGAGGGTCAGCATCTAGAGACGGAGGGGGGGGGAGGGGGGGAGGAGAGAAGAGTGATAGATCTCATTCAGTTTGAGTTAAGGGAGTTAACTACAAATGCGGAACACAACCAGACAACTTGTCTCAAACAGTTGTCTTTCTTTAGTACATGACAAGCCAGGACTAATACTTTTTTTTTTGGAGGGAATTTGGAGACTAGAATTAAATTCGGCATCTGAGGTTAAAAAAAAAAAACTATTAAAAACCAAACTAGATGAGTTTTAAAAAAGTTTTAAAGAATGCTTCATATGTACAGTCTATTTGCCGGATGTTGAAACGAAAAAATAAAAACAACTAACAAGCTTGTGCGAGAAGCAATGTTGGCAAATGTTGGCGTAAGGAAAAATAAGAGATGATGAGCTATTATAATACAAGTTGTTCTCTTCAGTGAAAAAGGCACCAGATCAAGAATGTCATATTTTGTTATCACAAGAAACATTGAAAAGAAAAAAAAAAATGAATAAAATAAAAGATGGTGTGAAAAGTTATTTTAAATGAATCAATGAGGTTAAAAATTTTTTTTAGCAGGTAGTTGCCTGGCATGGGTGTCAGATGGAATGAATCCAAATTAAATGAAGAGCTTTGCAGATCTGAATTACCACATGAAAGAAGAATCACAAAGATATAAAATTATAAAACTTGAACATGTGACAAAAATTCAGATTTGTACAATGCTATGGGATGAGTTGATAAGGTGTCTTTTGAGAATGGCCACATTTTGAAACGCATACAAAATTTTTATTCTATTTTTGATGCAGTTTATCACTCAAGAATCTCTTTACAGTCATGAAGTTTTTTTTCTTTTGTGAAATCCATGCATTTTTTAATAAACATATTAAATACAACGACATTTAAACGGTGCAAATGAAACTTTTAAGAAAATATCCGTAAAGAATACCAAACCCCAGAAAAAACATGAATTACTGACACATTAAAATAAGCAGCAACAAATTTACACAGTTGGTCTCTCTCATGTCAACTCACTAACCTATATAAAACAGGCAATGTAGGTATTTAATTCTACTATTGACCTGTTGAATGCATTAAATATCACATTACGCTGATTGGGATGAATGTATGACGTTTCTTGAGTAAAAATAAGTTGGTCTCATACATAAAATTAATAAGTCATTAAATAATGACATTTCTCAGCCATGACAAAAATATTTTAAATTATACTCATTTCTTCTAACAATGGCCAAAGATAATGGAAATTTTAAGCTAGTTACGAAATGAATTAGCATTACTGTCAATTTTTCTTTATAAATTGTAGCTTTTTTCTTCATATAAGAAGTTATTTAACAGTTTAATATTTAATAATTTATATTTAAGTTAAATAGTTCACTTATAATATAGACATTAAATGTCTGTGTCTAAAGACAAAAGTTATGTGCAACTCAATACTATCTGATCCTAAACTGCCATGACACACAATTTTTTTAGCATGATGGTTTATATTTACAAAAAAAAATACACAACAAGCTAAAAAATTCTTTTTTTAAAACTCTGCAATTCTAACAGTCATAGAAGTGTAAATTTTCAACCGATTCATTAAAAAATTTGTTATATAAACTGTGAATAGAACATGATTTATTGAGGAGATTAGGTCCAGCTGTCAGTAATGTTGCTGCTCAAGTGCCAAATCTTAAGAAAAAAAATTCTTTGGCTGCCATAATAGTTTCCGGTAAAGTCACATAGAAAGAAATGAATGAAACGTACATGTGACAACTTGGTCTGTAATGTGATAATACAGAGGGATAAATATTGCCAGTTAACGTAACATGAAACAATGTCCAATGTCAGTCGACATGGTAAGAAGTGATCGGCGCCAGATTACGTAAACAAAAAGAGACATAAAAAGAGATTTAAAGATGTCAATACCATTAACCATGTAACATAAGTACCCCCATGAGAGGGATATTCTGAAGATACTGTCACAATGAAACTTAATTTTTTTTTTACAAACATAGTAATATGACAATGTGAAGTCGGGATGAAACTACTTGAGTAATGAAAGCAGTCAACAAGTATAAACAGTAAATGGCTGAACAAAAGATAAAAATCTGGCCTCTTACACAAACTCCAGACCAGCTGGGCAGTAAGAGGCACATATATTTTTTTCTTTTTTTTTTTACTTTTATACATGTTTATATTAAAGAACTATAATATGATTAAAAAAAATACACATAAAAAAAAAATATTATTAACAATCATAAGCAAAGACATCTAAAAAAATGTCATGATAATAAAAAAAAAATTCAAGTCAATGGGTTACGGAGTCCTATTAATGGAAATATTGAGTTGTTTTTTAAGGAATTAGACGAAATTAAGTCTTGATTTGACAGCTTTACTTTTTCAAGCAACTACAAAAGACTAACCACAAAGTAGAATGCTATCCCCCAAAAACTGCCAAGGGAATCAGGAATGTTAGTTCCAGTCTAACACCAAGGCAAAAAAAAAAATTGTTGGCCATCATTCAATTTCACAACTAAAAAGAATTGTGAAAGAAAGACTTTGTTTTTTTTTTAAGTTTACGCTAAGAATAAATGTGAGTAATGAATGCTAGTAAAATTTTACAAGTAAACAGAATTATTAGTTACGTTTAATTAATAAATATATAACCTTTAAAAAATACAAACATCAAAATATTTATGATGATGGGGAAAGATGCAAATCGGCAACTAGTAAGAGAAATGAAAATTCCATACCTTAATAAAAATAAAAATCAAAATCATGCTCTGATAAAAACCACAAATACATTTCAAAGATAACAATTACCCTAAATATATAAAATACTCTTAAACTGTAACTGTCATGTTCATAAAATCGACAGAGCACAATCATTAAAAAAAATTTACAGAGATGCCCGCAAATGAATAGAAAAATAAAAATTGAAAAAGCACAGCGATATGAAAAACAACAACTAAATGTTAAAACAAATGATGCAGTTCAAACAAGTTATTCAAAAGGAATAAATCAGTTTTTTTGGTATTAAGCCAAACAGTGGATACAAAGTACAATGCAATAAAAGAATGTCGCACACTCAGAAATAAATTAAAAAAATTCACTTGCATTTTACTTCATGGAAAACTGATGTGACAAAATTGCTACTATAGCTGAAAAATACCTGACATATATATTTTAGCTAATTTGCTAATTTCCACAAATAATGTCAAAAATGTAAGAATAATACATTTGTTGAAAGTTAAAAAAAAATGACCTGCTAAATTTTTATCAACTAGTAATAAGCTTACATTAATCCATTGAAAAATTGAGTAATAGTGCAAGCAGAGAACTTATTTTAGGCAAGACATTGGCAGATTCTGATCTAATGTTAGTCCAGACAAGTAAAAAAGTGAAAAAAAAAAAGGAACAAAGAATGAATCTGCCTTCTACGATATCTCAAAAAAAAAGCTGAGAAAGAAAACTGTTTACAATGTAAGATGATTGATACATCAGTGGGAATTTTATATATGGCCTTTGTACATAGAAAGAAAATTTAAAAAAAAAAAAAGTTAACTGCAAGTGTTGGATGGTTTCTAAGAAAGAAATAAAATATTTCGGGTGGCGACAACTATCAAATACATGTTCTACAAGTCATTTCAGATGCAGTTAGTGAGCTGAATCAAATACACACAAATGATATTCTATGTACAGGTCACATTAATATAACAATAAATTTGTATGTACATTTCTTACAGTTTCATTACAGCATTTCACAATTTAATGTTTAGGCAAATTAAAAAGAAACAAAGAAAGAAAAAGGATGTCTCCAACTGAGTATCGCATGTTGTGTTGTTTTGTTAGTTGCTAAGTTTTAGTAGAAGTAGCATGACCAGGCACATGTCTCTAATGGTCAGTACCGTCCTCCTTGACCTCTTTGCCACACTTTGGTAAATCAGCCAATTATTTAACCACAAGTAGTGAGACCTTTCACTAGGGAAAATTAAAACATTCCTATTAGAAGAAAAATGAAAAAAAATTTTTTTTTTTTTGTAAAAGTTCCGGACTTAAATTATTTTGTAATATCTGTGCCAGACAGCGTCACATAAATGTGCGGTTAACAGAAGCAAGTAGTGGAGCATGCAGTGATAAGATCAAACTTAGTGCCTGAAATACAACGAGTCCTTAAAAATTTCAACAAATAGTGATAATTAAAACTTAAGATAGTGAACCTCTCACAAGAAGAAGTGAAACAAATATTTTATTAATGCTGATCAATTTAGTTCCAATTAAAAAGTGCACCTAGTGAAATAATTGAAAAAATCTAAAATTGTGATGAATAAACTCTAAGTTGATACATGTGTGATTTGTGAAGTAATGGTCATAAATGCAGTGGTGGGGGGGAACGGTTAAAAAATTATCAAAATGTTCTGTATTATTAACACACACAGCATGCCACATGCCACGCCTGAGAGCCAGTGCTATAAAGAAGTCACATTTACCGATGGATATTTATCTAAATAATTGGTGTTGGCTGACAACCGCGTGCGGTCCTGCATTTCATGCTGCTGCTGTTGGCCTGACACCGGTCGCCTTGACCTGGCTCCACCATCAGGGGTGTAGACGCCAGGTGGACCCGTTTCGAAAAACCCAGACTCCAGATTCCTTGATCGCCTTATGATTTCCCGAGCAGCCACGTTCATTTCTTCCGGAGTCATGTTTGTGGCCTCCGCTATTTCTTTTTGCAAGCACTGAGGGTCAACGTAACGGTTCAAGCCCTCATCAAGCAGTACCTATGTAACAAATCAAAGACTCAAGTCAAGCACGACACATAAAAGTTAGCAGCTGACAATTTCTAAAGTAAAATATTTCTTAATATTTCAACCAGCACGCCATGCGCTAACTGGCTACTACTGATCATTACTTTCAATGCACCATGCAGCCATCAAGCATATGGGGAGTTAACCCCCCACAGGTGTAAAAAAAATCACTAAGCTGTAAAAACTGACTCCACTAAGATGTAAAAACCAACCCCATTCAGATGTATCAACCCACATGATGTTAAGTACATGGAAAGGATAAAGAATGTGACATACATACAAGAATGAGCATGATTATTTATTGAAGTTATTTATAATTAAAAAGTAGAAAATTACACTGATAATCAGCAAGTAACAACTGCAATATTTTTATGATAATTCATGAAGGTCCAGAAATATTTGCAATATACTATATTATACTTTACAGCTCTGAATAATATAAAAATTTTCCAAAAAGCTTTAGATTAAGAGAAATAAAAACAAAAGCTAATCCGTCAATTACAAACCATAATTTGAAAAAATATACAAAATTAATTGTAGCTTTATTTAATAAAAAGGAAAATTATACTTAGATTATGAATGCATAGAGAATAAACTAATTCTAAAACAATTTTTTTTATCGCAGTGGCTACAGTTCGGTCCGACTGAAAACGTATTTTTTTTTCTTCGGGTACCAGCCATAGATATTGATCCACACCCTAACCCTATTCCTATCCTTTAACCCTAATCCTGAAAAAAAAAATTCTGAAAAAAAAAAAAAAATTATATATGCCATGTTCCTTATACCCTAATATAATGGTTTTGGCTGGTGCCGGAGCCACTGCAATTTTTTTTTTATTAAAAAAAAAACAGCGAAAAAATTTTTTTTAACATGATAGGAAGCCACTTGATTTCTGCAAATTCATTTTTTTTTTCTAAAGAGCTCTGAAACTTTGAACAGCTGATTACCTTAGCCACTAAAGTTTCTGCGCTGCTCCTTCTGTTTTCCAGCTGTCTTGGTGAAAGCATCTGTTGCTGTTGAACAGCTCTAGGAATTATAAGAGGACCTCGACCCATGGACCTGTGAGGGTGATTTATTGTGTCTGACGCGGCCGGTACGTCAATATGGCGCTGTGGTTGAGATGTTTCTTCAGAAACTGACATTCAAAAAAAAAAAAAAAATCTTAATTTCATAAAAAAAAACGTATGACAATTGTTTTGTTTTTTACCCATGACAAATATCATATGAACATATTAGTTTTTTTTAAATAGAATGTAAAATACTGTTACAGTTAAAACCAAATAATAAATTAGAAAGAAAGAATGAAATTTCTTTTTAAAAGTTAAGTTTAAAATGCAAAGATATCTAAAAATAAAATTAGAAAGTACTTTTAATTTACTCTGAGAACATTAAAATTTTTTTTTTTAATTCAGATAAATATCTGCTCTAATATCTGCAAACAAGTTTAGACTGCTCTAATATCTGCAAACAAGTTTAGACTGGTTTCAATGTGTAAGGAAACTACTGCAAGAGCATCTTAGTTGTTAAATGAAAAAAAAAAAAATTTTTCATAAAGCAAAACAAATCCATTCTATTTTTTTTAATAGTGGAGTCTGCTGAATAATCCTTTATGACTGCCTGAACCCACATTGATATTACAATCACAACAGTTTTTATTTTATCACAACAGAAACGTCTTGTTTTGAAGAGATATGAGTAAAGTGCTCCTATGCGTGTACAATATATATTTTATCTTTGATTAGATTTTTTTTTTTTTTTTGTTATTTCCTAGTAAGAGAAAATAACACGATGAAAAGATAACAAAACTGGGAAACCATTAAAGCTTCAATACTGCATGAAATAGTTTTTTTTTTAATCTTTTATAAATCAACTGATATTTTTCCTTTTAAAATAAACATTATATCAAAATTACTAGATATATTTTGCTATTTTAAAAAAAAAAACAGCAACTGATATTTAGATTAAGTTATATGATTTTTTTTTTTTAATGCCACTATAATGTCTATAATTTAAAACCAAAGGGCAGAGAAGAATAACCAATATTGGAATAATCCAGAAAAAAATAAAAGAAAACCGCAAAAGGTACAAAAGCAAAACTAAAAAAAACAAAAAAACAAACAAGACAGAAAAAAAAATAAAATAAAAACTAAGCTAGATTAAAAGCTGATCAAGTTCCCCATAAAATGAATTAAAACTTTGATCTATATAGGTCAGTGTTAAATAAAAAATCTGAAAACACTCCATAGAGAAATAGAGCAAAACAACAAAGCAATCTTCTACATAGAAATAAAAAAAATTCATGCTGATTAATTGGATGAGTAATTTTTTCCTTGCATGGATGATGATTTAATATTACTTAGTAAAACCTACAACTAAGAAAATTTCTTTTTTAACATTCTTTTTTTTTTTTTATTTATTTTCTCTGAGAGCAAAGTATTAAATAATATTGCATTTGAGACTGTAACCGATCGAAATGTTATTTACTAGACTACTAGAGTTTCAGTAGCAAATGCTATTCACTATACTGCAGCATGATGTATACAATGACCACAGTGTGGGAGACAAACGAAACGGTATAGACATGGTGCCAGGGCATTTATTTGTTTGTTATATACCTCCGGTTTGTTTGCGGCCGAGCTTCCTGAGGAAACTGACCAATCTGTTACCTGTAGCGTTGTTGTAACAAGCAAAATTTAAAGAAAATTGTAACCAACAAAATAAATAATTTTTTTTTAGGTAAAATACATTTATTTAAAGAGCAAAAAAAAAAGCAAACAACGTAGAGCTTATTCAAGTTCAAAATTAACTCCTTTAGTTTCAAATGGATACAATCAAATTAAAGTAGCACTTCGCTCGATCAGATTCACAATCAAGGGACCAGATTCAATAAGTAACCCAGAAAAATCTTCATTGTATTGATTTTTACCACAATAATTACCCTCTGGCATCATAAGGTGTTTAAGAGTCTTCTGGAATCAAATACAATTCTGTGACACTTCTGCGTAGACTTTCATAAAGGTTTCAATTTCTTAAACCTCAACTCAGATGAACCCTCCAATAATGTCTTCTCTAATGTTTAGCTAGTGACCTCTCTCTGCAAACTCACATCTACTATCCAGTTCATCTGTCTCATCTCAAATGACCTCAGGTACAAACCCTAGCCTTCTACCATTCCCTTCTCATGACTCTTGAATAACTGTGTCCTGCCACTAAACCCTGACTACAATCCACCCTCTTCCAGTGACCTGGATCCAGCCCCGTATTTTGCTATCTTACAGATAAGAAAAATCAACCAAAACATCTGAAGTAATTCAAGAAAAATATTTGTATAATGACACAAAACACTTTACCTGAAGATGTATGCTGCTGTTGTATGGATGGATGCGAGCCTTCATCTTGGTCAGAAAGATTTGGCCCTGATAGGCCCTGCAACAGTTTAAGAAAATTTCCAAATAAATAACATTCATAAACAAACAAATAAAAATCTTAGCATAAATAGTCACCATATAAAAAAAGTATTTTGGACGAAAAATGATACCCATAGACAAAATTTTAGGTTGGAGGTTACTTCATATATTTTAGCACTGTACAACTATTCTTAATTTTGAATGTAAATATGCAAAAGGTTTTTAATACAAAAAAAAATAAAAAAAGCACACAGATTTCAAGTTAAAAGGGATACACTTTTTTTTACAACCTGATTGCTGTGGTGACCTGATAGTCTGGCAGGATGACCTGATTTTCTCATTAATGGGTTTTCATCACTCCCCTGCTTTCCAATGCAACTTAGTTTAAAGGAGGCACCTTTCCTACTCAGTCTACGAGGGGGAGGCGTTGGTGGTGTCTGCTCACGTTCAAAGTCGCTGTCTTCTTGAGGCAAGCTGATGAAAAAACAAAGTTTCAATTAAAGCCATTCCAAAACAGCTGGCTAGAATTTAAATGCTTTTTTTTAAATATAAATAACGATCAAAACAGACAAAAGAAAGAAAAAATAAGAATTTTAAAGATATAATTTAAGAAAATTTTTGTTTCCTCGATTTGAATTTGGTTAAAAAAAAAAAAGTTCTCACTCTCTGTACACGTATATTCCGTGTTTCCTGTTGCCTGGACTGGCGCTCAGGTTGTTTGGAATGACAGAATTAGGCAAGTAGCCGTCTCCAGTTACTGGTTTATCAACAACAACAGAATCCAGTTCGGCTGTTACCCGTGCTGGCTCTCCAACACCTTCCTCAACATCTTCAAAGTGATCTTCTTCCTCTTCTTCTTGATCATTCGCATCATGGAAACTCTCATCAGCAGGTT
Source organism: Bulinus truncatus (assembly GCA_021962125.1). Taxonomy (NCBI): domain Eukaryota; kingdom Metazoa; phylum Mollusca; class Gastropoda; family Planorbidae; genus Bulinus; species Bulinus truncatus. The sequence continues at coordinate 22,044 of JAGDYQ010000068.1, forward strand.
CAATATTGATTTTAGTATCACTAAGCAACAACAAAACCAAAACAACCAATGGTAATTATATATATATGTGTATGGATCGAACAAATTAACCAATGGTAATTATATATACAGTGGATTCCGCTTAATTGGGACACCGCTTAATTGGGACAGCCGCGTATTTGGGACAAATCTCAAAGAAACCAAACGAAGAAGCCAATAGTAAATTTGTATGTTTAATTGAGACAAAAAGCCTTGGTCCCGATGTGTCCCAATTAAGCGGAATCCACTGTATATATATATATATGTGTATGGATCGAACAAAATAACCAAATCATCTAAACACATTTAGAGAAATGACAGCCCTGAAATAGATCAACTGCTTTGGAAGAGCAAAGTCAGATTGGCTGGGCATAGTTCTAAGCACACAATTCTCTAAGGTGCTGTGGTTATTAAGATACCGGTGATAACCACATTTAGAAACAATAGGCTCAAAGATTCTCTGTATTCAACAAAGAGAACCCACGGCTGCAAGGAATTATACATGTATTGCCAAGTTTAATAGTGGATAAAAAAGATAATTAGAGCAATGTTGGGGGAAAAAAAAAACAGAGTACCTGATTTTACTAGGCCTGCGTGACTCTTCTTTCGGCGGTGAAATGAGTGTTTGTGGCAATGACTGGTTAATAGCTGGCATGTCTTGGTTCAGATGGTTGCAAGATGTTGCGCTGCCAATGTTTCCATTCATCTATAAAAAAATATAACAAAAAAAAAAACAACAAAAATCAATTACTGTAAAATTTTGCTAAAAGGAAATTGACAGGAACTCAATTAATTTTTAACACTGAAATTGGGAGGAGGGGGCGACATTTATTTTCCCTGTCAATTTTGTGCGTTTCGCTCAATACAGGTATGATATCAGATATTCAGGTATATTACTTAAGTAGTCTAAAATAATTTTTGCTAAAGTTGAAGTCAAATTGTAACTGTATTAATGAAATGTATTCTATTTGTGAAATTTTGTAAAATGCTAAATTATTGTAAAAAGAAAAATGAAAGGGAACGCCATTTAAATTTTTTTTATGTTTGTATGCCTGAGTTACCGTTCCCTCTTGCACTAGAATTTCTTATGTACAATTTAATGTAACAATGCGAATACATGTATTTTTATTCTCATCAGTATTTTAAATCCCATTTTCTATTCTCTGTGAGTATTTCTGATTTAATAGTTTAATACAACCTTTGCGAATTACGGTAAATAGTTTCCCTAATCCAAACAAAAAAATCATTTATTTAACTAAAATGTTAGTTACCATCTCTGCAAAATGTGATAGCTTCTATCAAGTCCCTGACACAAGCAATACTGGTACAATCACATTTTTCTAAAGCTATACATCAAAAAAACAAAAACACTCCTTGTATGTATGGTTCATTACTTGTCTAGTAACACTATCTGTAATTTTAAAACTTTACCCCTCCTTCCTCCTCATAGCTCAAAACATAATTTCGTAATATGTCATTGACTCCATTACTGAAACTAAGATAGTTATTAAGGCTTAACTCTTAATCGACGGCAGGTTTTTGGTCATTTTTTATTACCAAACAGGTGTCCTTACATTTTGGACTATATTGTCTGTTTCCTTTATAGCCCATATATGTGTGATATATCATTTTTTTTCTACTTTGAATAGGCTTTAAAACTGTGCAGCTTATTTTTGTGAAAATGAAACTTGATAATATTTTAAAAAAAAAAAGAATTTAACAAAACAAAATTATTTTTTTTTAAAGTGTACAAACAGCAATAAGACAAAAAACAAGTATTAAAAACAAAAACATTTTTTCAGACATTTTATTAATCTACATATATTTCTGAAAGGAAATATTCAGTTATCAATCAATTTCTTCAAAAAATAAATGTTTGTTGACTTTTTTTCAAATATGCGTATTTTCCTTTAATTATTCACATAAAAAATCTAATTTTAAGAAAACGCAAAAAATGTAGAAAAAGTTTTTTTTTATTAAAAAAGACATAATGCACAGTGTGTTTTTTGCACTGCCCCTCACTTTTTTACAAAATGTCAAAAAAAGTGAGGAGTATGGCCTTATGCATAGCCTGTGTCGTGAGGCTACCTTGTGTTTTTCTTAAAAAAGTTGAAAAAAAATTTTTTGGTCAGTTTTGAATGTTTTTATATTTTTTTTTTGATTAAGCGAGTGTTAGTTTCATCTTTGTCACTAGATTTAAGTTCTTTTTCCACTAAATAATGAGAATCTGAGTCCATTTTAATTTAGTCGAAGTGACTGACAAAACGTAAACAAATCAAAATGACGTTCGGTGCCGGTCAACTGATCGTGTTATTTTATTTGCGAGAAATTGTAGTTCAATAAAAAATAAATAAATATTTTTTATTAGAAAGTATTTAGAATGCATTTTTTAATAAAAATATTACATTTGTAATAAAAAAATATTTAAAAAAAAAATATTTTTCATGGTTTGACTTTATGGATCACCAGAGTCACATTTTATTGTATGCCGTTTGTTGGGAGTTAAGCTAAACATTGCTCATTGCACTTTTGGTAAGGGTAAAAAGTAACAAGCAGCAACACTTACTCCTAGCATTTTGGTGGCTGCTGTACTGACAGCAATGATGGGAGATAAATTGGAGGTGTTATGTCCCTTGGTTCCCTTCAAAGACTGAGTTCGGTTTAAAAATGGCAGAATGGGGCGTACACCGGCCATTGCACTGACCATACTTCCAAACAGAGAATGATTTCTCTGAAAAAAAAACAACAAAAAGATTATTGTATATTACAGTGCATTGAATTATTCATATATGGATGTTAATTAAAAATTGTAGACTTCATCATAATGAGAAGAAAAATCTTACAAGTTATCAATAAATTTAAAGTAGAAAATGCATATTTTTTAGCAATAGGAAAAAAAACTATTGTCATTTTTCAAACTAACCCTGTGCATTGGCTCTTCCACATCCTTGTCCAGCATCTCTTCTTCATCTAGATTTCCGGAGATGGCCCTTCTAATTTCTGGTCCGAGATCGTGAACTGCTCTGAGGCCAGCCTAAAGGAAAAGAGAGGTATACGTTAAACTTTAACTCGTACGATTTTTAAAATTATTTATCATTATGAGTAAGTAGAGTAGCATGCCGTACACACAAGTCAAACTAACCTGCAAGGCATTAGTATGCTCCTGGCCTTTCTGTATTTTCACCATCTGCTCTTTCCTCTTTTTAAAGCGGCGGAAATAATCCTGAATCAGAAATGTGGCATAGAATTTTCCAACAGTGACATCATCATCTCCTATGGACAGAAATCAAATAGTGAGTGCATTCTTTTTTAAGAGTAACCACTCCTAAGATCAATATTTTTTTTTTATTAAGTTGGATTGTTTAAAAACTTATAATATTTTTATATAAATTTTAGAAGTGTCATGTTATTTATTTAGAATTACTAATTTTGAAAAATACAACGACCCATATATCTTTCTTTAAGACTTAGCTTGCATTAATTAAAAAAAACTAACATTCAATATGATTCAGAAAATATTGAAAAATTCAAGGACTAATTTTTTTAAAAAAAGATCCAAAATTAAATATAAATAGTATGGTCTGTTTAACAGTGCTCAAAAACAACACAATAAATGTAGACGTGTATGGTTTTTTTTTTTTTTTCAAATTATAAACACTGCCGAGAAATACGGAACAATTTTAAAGTGTGTGCACGAACCGAAGTTCATCAAAACATTCAACAGCACTTAGACTAAAAAGAAAAACACAGACTTACACAGATGAAAAGAAACAACTTTCATTATTAAGAAATAAAAAAAAAAAAAAAACAAAGTTCAATTAAAATGTTTAAAGTGAAGTTATGTAACAATTTGACTAATTAAGTGATGCTAAACTTCAAATAATAATGAGGATCATTGAAAAAACACATCATCCAGTGGAAAAAATTTCTACACCATAGTTCCTACATTGATGACTAGCTCCTACAGGATAAAAGGGGCACTCACAGGGTAGATAACTTTTCAATACAGGGTAGATAACTTTTCAATTTTGCAAAAAAAAAAAAGGTGGGAAATGACAATGTTAAGAAAAAAAAATGTTTGTTTCACACATCTACTCTACATTAAATGAACATTCCTGACACACACACACACACAATTTACTAAAAAGATTTTTAATGACTGGGATCTTTAGAAATAGTCAAAATGTTCCCAAATCTAACTATGTTAACTTTATCTAAAGGATAATTAGACAAAAAAAAAGAACGATTTAAGGAATAAAAAAACAACAAAGATAAGACTGTGAAAAATGTATTTCATTCGTCTAAATGAATAAAAACAGATTACTTTCACTGAGTGGACAACCTGCTCTGGAAATTTATGAAATATTTATTAGTTTTAGCAACTTTGATTATTTTTCTTTGTTACATTTTTTTTAATATGCAAAAATGAATATTTTTTTTGGTGGAAAAAAAATTCTTCATGTTATAATAAACATTTTGCTACATCACCTATTTTAAAATAATTAGATACGTTACTTTAGCCTGATGGGAGTAATGGTGGTCTAAATATTAACGGGAGGTGCTTAGGCCTAATCATATTTCTTCAAACACCAGTGGTAAACATTGGATAAAAAAAAGTTCATTACTGATGTAGAAATAAACCAGTTTAATAGGAATTTAAAAAAATTCTTGGCTTTGTTAAAAATTAATATAAAAATTCATAATCAGATTGTCCACTCTGCAAAAGGTCTTCCGAGAAATAAACTGCTCACTCTGAATAATTGAACCTTGAAAAGAACTGAAAAAAAATCTTAATGAAAATTCAGTAAAGACATTATAAAAAAGGATTTAGAAGGTCAAATTTTACCGAAATGGAGATTTCATTTTTACCTCAAATAATAGATTTATAAAATTCAGTAAATATTGGGGGACAATTTTAATAATTCATCAGAAATTGATTTTTGACAAAAAAAAAAATATTTTTCTTTGCTTATGTTAATTATTTTATATTTCTAGAATTACTTGAGTAAACATTCATAAATTTTAACAAAAGAAAATCGAAAAAAAAATGTACTGTGCTGTAGTGAGTCATCTAACAAAGTGCCAGGCTGCCATGCGTCAGCCTAATCTACTTACTACCTGCTGGAGGGACCACTTGATCTAACAGCTTGGGGCTTGTCCGCTTCCATATTTTTTTAATAACAGCCCGAAGCTCTTCATTTGCCTGATCAATATTTCCCTCTGTCTTTATCTTCAGCGATGTGCGCACCAATGCAAACAGCGTTGCGTTGAACATAACCGTGCCATCACTGTTCAGGGGCATGTTCATACTCACTAGTCTCTGTAATGTTGCATAAAAAAAATTAAATTAACCTACAAAGTCTCAAAATCAATGCAGCAGAAACAAGTCCATTGTAAAGAATAACTTTGCAATATTTTTTAAAATTTTAAATGAGTTTTAAATCAATGCTCAATCTTATATTCAAGTAGTAACTTGGATAACATTGATATACTTGATTGAGACAACATTGATACTGTAACAATAGCTTTAGATAGGTCTATACAATTTTAGAACCACTGTCCAAACTCATGGGTCCATGATACAGTCATATGTTTTGATAACTAGAATTCCAGCGGTTGATCTTTGTTTAGGGTAAAATTGGTTGTCACCACAGGTTATGACCCCAGAGATAGGTGACGATAGATGTAATTAGGCAGACAAAGGAATACTAGCCCATAGTGAGTTTTTAGCCGCACCAATCCCTAGGCTGGAATAAGATTCATTAATATGTAGATGAGTTAGAAAGGATGTTAGGTAGCCAATCAAAAGTTCTGGGCGTTTGGGGCACGTGATAATTCACAATCACATAAATATCCGAGGTAATTGAAATTTCGCCAGACCTACGAGATACAGACCGACAGTTCGACAGACTGACGATAGAGACATCAGGACACCAGTTGTAGAGATAGTTAGAGGAGAAGTTAGTGGAGAAATAATAGAGGCACAAGCTATCAAGTTATTGAGTTTTACAGTACACAGTCAAAGTCTATTTTATTGAAGTATCTCTGAATAATTCTTTCGGGAACTCAGGATACTAAGTGTCAAAGTATTGCCAGAGAATTCCTTCGGGAAACTGGAATACTACGTGTTATATTGTGTACGAAGCATTTGTGAATACTGCTGCACATAAGTTCATACTACATATGTTTTCTTATTTGTTGAATAAATATAATAGAATCGTGGAACTTTGCCTCATTGATTGGTGTGTTGTTTGAGAGTACAACGAGACTGAACGCTACTAAAGATTATAAACCAGCTATGATATCGGCAGCTACATAAAACGGTTAAAACCAGTATAGTTATCTGAAGCAGCAGTGAGGAACACACAGTGTTACCTTGGAGAAGCATTACATCAAAAAGAACATGACATTATATACAAAAATATAGTGTTACAGATACACTTGATTGATTGAGCAGTAAGTTAAGTGATTTATTTACTGTCTGACTTATAACTAAGTATACAGATGAAATTAGATTTACATATGTTTTAAACAACTTATTTGTGTTTTAAACAATTTATTTGTGTTTTAAACAACTTATTTGTGTTTTAAACAATTTATTTTTCTTCCTTTGGCTCTACAGCCCATTCAGGGCCCTGCCATACTACTTTTCTCCACTTTTCCCGATCCATGGTCTTCTCCACTTTCACTTCTATGGCTTTAAGGTCTTTCTCCACTTCCTCCAACCATCTGCTTCTTGGTCTGCCTTTAGGCCTTTTCTCATTAGGTGTTGCCTTATATGTTGCTCTGTTATTTTCCATTCTTTCAATGTGCCCTACCCACCTCAATCTATTCATTTTAATTTCAGCTGTTATATTTGGTTCTTCATACAATTCATACAGCTCTGAATTGGTTCTACTTCTCCACTCGTTAAGGTCCTTTACTGGCCCATATATTTTCCTAAATATTTTCCTTTCCCAGTTGTTTAGCATTTTTTCTGCTTGTTTGCTGATGGTCCATGTTTCGCTACCATATGTTACTGCTGGTCGGATCATTATCTTGTATATGGTTTTTTTAAGTTTTCTGGAGATATGTCTGTTTTTCAGTATTTTATGCAGTGTATAATATATTCTGTTCCCTACTTCTATTCTGTTTTTGATCTCTATCATTATATCATTTTTCTCACTTATGGTTGATCCCAGGTATTTAAAGTTTTCTACTCTTTCAAATGCTCTATCACTGATTTTGAAAGATTTTTCTTTCCCTTCTTTTTCATTTCTTTGTAATAGCATGTATTGAGTCTTTGATTCATTTACTGTTAAACCTGCTTTTTGAGCTGCTGTTTCTAATTCTATGTATGCTTCTGCTATATCCTTGTTTTGCTTTCCTATCAATGTTATGTCATCAGCATATGCATGTGGAGAGGCCGAACTCCCATCAGATATGGTGAGTGCCGATAAAATAAAATTCTCGGGGCGGACCAAAGCAGGCAACTACTGCATTGTAGTTAGTGAAGGGATCCACAAAGGCTAAGAGACCTAACATTAAACAAAGGCAGTTACCCACAAGCCTGTGAGGGGCAACACCCTAGTGGTTGTGCACAGGGCTAACTACCCTGTCATGTAAAAAAAAGCAAGTTACGAAAGCCAATAAACTATTCAAAAACAATTTATTAGTGTTTTAAACAAATTTAAAACAAGAATGGTTCAAACATGATTAAATTAAATAGTATTCAGAATCTGTATGTATTCCACTCTATGTCTGGAATCATATGTAAAATAGGGGAAAAGAAATCTGAAACCAAGTCAAATACTGAACAACTGTGTTGGTCATTTTAATTGGCCATAATCTCATAAAGTCCCGGTAACATTAAACGATGGACAAAGCAGTGGAGCTTGTCAGAAAAGAATAAGAACTGACCAACAGGCAAATGGACTGGTCAGAAAAGAATAAGAACTGACCAACAGGCAAATGGACTGGTCAGAAAAGAATAAGAACAGACCAACAGGCAAATGGACAGGTCAGAAAAGAATAAGAACAGACCAACGGGCAAATGGACTGGTCAGAAAAGAATAAGAACAGACCAACAGGCAAATGGACTGGTCAGAAAAGAATAAGAACTGACCAACAGGCAAATGGACTGGTCAGAAAAGAATAAGAACAGACCAACAGGCAAATGGACTCGTCAGAAAAGAATAAGAACAGACCAACAGGCAAATGGACTGGTCAGAAAAGAATAAGAACAGACCAACAGGTAAATGGACTGGTCAGAAAAGAATAAGAACAGACCAACAGGCAAATGGACTGGTGATGTTGAGAAAGACTAACATCCTGGGAGTGAAAGAGGGTGGGGGTGGATCAGGAAAAAGCAAAGGAGAGTATTAAGGCTCAGCTGACTCAGCTATGTTAAATATCAAAACTCGACAGTGTCTGCTCACCTTGCACGCCACTCTGTGAGGGCAAAGTTTTCCAAAGCCGAGAGGAGGAGATATCTTCCTAAGCAGGGTCACAACATCCAAATGTTTTATTCGGCCTCTGTAAAATAAGAGATAAGGTTCACCACATCTGCAGCATGGATACAGGTGGAATCATTTTTTTATACATGTATAACGGTTACCAGCTGCATGAGGAAACAATTTTTAAAAAAAACTCACTTCGCTTCAGGATCATACTCTGACCACAGGCGAACAAATTCATCAAGGTGATGTGGTCCAAGTATTGACCAGTCTCTAGTCAAATAGTCAAAATTGTCCATAATGACTGCCACAAACAAATTAATAATCTAAACAGAAAGAAACAAATAAAAAAATGAATACTTAATAGAAACCAAAACAGAATTTTCCTAAATAACAAGAATTTTCATTATAATGTGAAACAGTTTGATAAAAATGTTAAATGGACAATATTAACACCAATAGCTGTACCCTGCAAAACCTTTGAATAGAGTTATATTCCCTTAGGCTTGATCAGTGGGCTAGTTTATTTTTGGTTTCGGGCAAATCCAATTTTGTCACGATTTTTATTACTATTGTTCACGTTTGACGATTTTAAACTGGAATACTGTTGTATTAATTCTTTACTTTCGATTCAACGCAGAACCCAAATCACTATTACTTATATAGATTCTTCACTTTAGGTCTGATTTAAAAATAATAATTCTACTACTCACCAAAAATGAGCAAAGAATATAAAAGGAGATGAAATAAACATAAGCAAAGGCGCTTCCACATCTTTCTGTAGAACTTTCTGTCCCATTGACCTTGCTCACAACCAAAGGGTCACATGATACTTCTGCCTTGTCAGAACAGGCCAGCATTATCTCCTGCCATGACTCACCCGTTGCTGAACGGAACAAGACCAGGACAGCGAAATGGAAATGTCTAAAATTATTCATGTGGTGAATCTGGGTTTCTGGATCTAGTTTGATGCGACCAAACATCTGAGAAACACAAAAGTATGTCATATCAATAAAAAAAAAAAATCTTTAGCAATCTTATATAACTTACAAAAAATTAACAAATGGAGATCTAATATGTAAACCCAAAATAGCATAATCCAAAAAAAAAAAATATGATTCTTAAATTTAAAAATCTGTAATTTTTAATACATATATTTCCAAAAAAAAAAATTTTTTTTCTCTCAAAACCATTGGGGATAATGAAGTGCGGAATTCCCCAGTATCTGTAGCCGTAACAAACTAAAGGATTGTACGGCCGTCATGATACCCAGCTGCCTTTACTTCCCTAAATAATGCCATGCACTCATTTTTTAAACCCCGAGAGGACTTTGGGATCTTGACCATAACCAAGCACCCCCCCAAGGCTTGCACTTGGGAATCTGAGGTTGACAGTCGAGGGCTCTACACCACACGACCATCTGTACTTTACCCGTGATCTGTTAGTAGCATGAGATAGGGAGCACTACACAAGACCACACAGATAGATGGACAGACATTAATTCAACAAGACATATTTGTGATCATAAAACACTGAAATTGACATCACTCTACCTGCATGCCAATGACTGCATAGATAAAAAACAGCATAACGATGAGTAAAGCCACATATGGAAGAGCCTGCAGGAAGAGAAAAAAAAATATCTTAAGGTCAAAGGCTAATAACATTTCATAAAGTAGCTAATGTGCATGATGCAAGCAATTATTCAAATGTAATACCGAGCTACAAAAAAACTGTTATTTAATGCAACACTTGTAATGCTTATTGACATTACAAATAAATATTAAGGCAGGACAATTCGACTTACCTGAAAAGACTTGATAAAAGTCCAGAGCAACGTTCGGATGCCTTCACCACGACTTAGCAGCTTGATCAACCGCATGACCCGGAACAGTCGGAAGAAATTTATGCTGATGAAACCAGACTGGCCATGCTGTAGAGAGAAAGAAAAAAAAAGTGAATTCTCATCAAAAAAAGGAATAAATGAGAGCTAAAAGTTAAACTGAGTGGACATTTGGTAAAGCTACAAGAAGTATACTACAGTAAAGTATTAAAAGTACCTCTGGAAACTGAACATTAACATGCAGCTGAACAATATTGAAACTGAACATAGTAACAAATCTAATTACATAATTAAAATTTATCTGTGTTCTTTCTCACTATAAAAGCCAGAGATGATTGAAACAAAGCAATTCTAGCTCAGGACTAATCTAAATCTGGAAGGTGACATGCATATCTGGGTTTTATTACCATACCTGGGTTTTATTAACATGTGGAATATCAACATGGAAACTTACAAAGTAACAACATTGACTCAAGTCCAGTGTGGAATTTAACTTAAGTGAAGACATTTCATTTGACTCAAATATTATAGCTTGTAACTTTATCAAATTTTCTGAGCCAACATCAAAAACAATTTATAACAAAAATACTATACAGGCTAATCAAACAATCAACTATGGCAGAGGTGCACAACCTTTTCACTCCTGATGGCCACATTGAACATTTTATTCTAATTAGAGCAGCAGCAGACTCATTGATATCAATATTATTATAAAGAAACGTATACATGTTTTTTATTTTTTTCATGGCAGCCATTCACCTCGTATGAGGACATTCGGTTGCATTTTGGACATCACATATCTACCTTCTATTTCTTTTATAAATAAATAAAAAAATTCTTCCAAAAAAAAAAAAAAAATATTAATGATGAATGAGGTAGCAAAATAAAAAAATTAATGAATGGGAAATTTATGATTTTAATCAAGCGAACAAAATTTCATAAGTTGAGGGCTATAATATGTAGTTTAGAATTAAGATGATCAAAATAAAAAAATAATTCACATCTTAATTTCATTTACTGTCAATAAGTTTTAACACCAGAAGGAAATAATTTAAAGCAACTCATTTACATAAAATCAATAGCCAGTCAAGTTTTCCTTTTCATGAAAACCAAAATCAAAAGGTAAAAATGTACTATTGACCTACATTACCATTCTAATTTTTTTCTATATTCATGGCTTTAGCTCTAACAATAGCAAATGTTTTCCTGCAAGTATACAGTAAAACCTTTCACATTTGTGCTTCGAAAATTCCAGAACATTTCAAAGAAAAGAGCTAATTAGCATCTACAGATTATTTTTAGAACAGTTTTTGTAAAATATTTATGTAATTAGTAAGTTTTGTAACAACCATGAAAACTAAACAGCAGCCATTACTTTATGAGGGTTAAATCCCTATTTTTGAATATTTTAAATATGCTTACAAAAAAAAACAAAAAACAAATGGATTAAATTGGAGAAATGCTGATGTATCTGCACATGCAGATTTGGCTTTTCTGTCAAAACCAAAGACTCTTGCCAGAACCTCTACTCGAATCAATCCAGTCAGAAAAAAAAAAACCCAAACCTAATCTCTTTAACAAAGAGGAATTGTGATTCTGAAATACACACTGCCCATCTATTCTCATTATTTTTACAGAATTGAAGAACTCATTTATCATCATCACTAGCTCCAAATCACTGTTCATTACTTGTGGGTAGCCAGGCTATATTTATATTCTATTAATAAATAAAAACATTTACCAATGAGGGAACTAAGTCTTCATCTTTAAAAATGAGCCTAACCTTGACAAATGTGATTGGTTATACGGTATAAAAAAGAGTTTTGAATGTCAAAAACTAATTTTCAGCAATTTAATAAAGTTTAATTTTTTTTTTTCCCTCGAAAATTCAATAGGAATATATAATTTTCCCTGATATGCTGCCAGCTATAGTTCACAGCATCTTTATATTAACTCTAGGATTAAAAAAAAAAAAATCAAAGTTGACAGTCATGCAGTCTCATGCAATAAGGAGAAAAGTGATCAAGTGAGAAAATTAAATAAATTACAAGCTTCTGAAAAAGAGCACGAATATATATTGCAAGATTTAAATATCTGTTAAAATGTATTATGCTGCAAATGCAAAATTGTGTTTAAGGATATCAGCTTTATATATAATATTTTAAGATAAATAATTATTTATTTTAAAACAAATTATGCCACATATATAAAATGCTAAATAATTCTTATGCCTGATATAAAGCCTAGATATATTTGATTAAAATGTTCAAGCCAATAAATAACAGTAACTTGAAGAGGATTTTTTTCTTTTCTCAAAACATCAGCGGATACAATGGCCAACAATCAAACCATTCCTCTGACACCATGGCCAACAATCAAACCATTCCTCTGACACGATGGCCAACAATCAAACCATTCCTCTGACACGATGGCCAACAATCAAACCATTATACAGACCACTGAAGAAAACTTGTGAAATGAGTTGGGCATTTGGTTAAGGGCACATAGCATCTACAAAATACAATGGTATCTCAAGTTACAAACAAGCTGCTTATTCTGAAGACCCACAAGCTCATCTCTGGTGAGCTCCCCACTGCAGCCTTCAGTCAGCTCCTTCCAGGCCAACATTTTTGTTTGTTCGCATAATATGGCCTCTGTTTGTAGTGTGCACAATCAGTTGTGTCCAACGTCAAACCTTGTTTTCCTTCTCTCTCTCTCTCTTGCATTCCTTCATAACTGGAATCGGAACCGGATTTGTTAAAACTGCCGGAATCTGGCTTAACAGGAACCGGAATCGGATTCCGGAACAGCCCTAGTTTTAAATCAATGCTCAGTCTTATATTCAAGTAGTAACTTGGATAACATTGATATACTTGATTGAGACAACATTGATACACTTGAATGATTGAGCAGTAAGTTAACTGATTTATTTACTGTCTGACTTATAACTAAGTATACAGATGAAATTAGATTTACGTATGTTTTAAACAATTTGTTAGTGCTTTAAACAACTTATTTGTGTTTTAAACTATTCGTTAACTGAGATTGAAAAACTGACATTGCCACAAAACTTAAAAAAACTCTTGGACTCAGATAAGGACACGAGTACTCACTGATGGAGCAAATAAGGGGCTATAACAACTAGACCACACCTACGGTTATGAAGCATTATTCTCCAATTATTGTGGAAATGTGTGGAAAGGTTAAAAACTCTCACCCTTCAAAATTCTTTTAGTTGAAATAATGATTGAAAACAGTAAAAACATGATATCTGGTTAAACACTACAAGGCCCAAATATATGAAACTCCTATGGCATAATCATATGATGCAGTCTAATCACACACCCAGGGTGAAACAAAATTTCAGACCTAATAAAACAAAATGGTCAAATTAATTGTAAGAGATGCATTTGTCATAGCACAGGAATAAAACAATAAAAAAAAAAACAACTCCCCAGATTTTATGGCTTCGTTTCCTCATTCTACTTCTGTTAGCTTAGAGACTTTAAAATTTGAAGAACCATATTTATGATAATTCATTTTAATGCAAATCCAGTGCCCAAGCCCAAACCTATCATGTTTAGGGTAAAGAATACTTTAGACAGAATACGGAAAAAAACAAGGACCAAAGGTCAAGATAAAACAGGAGAGGAAGGGGGGTGGGGCACTAAACGACAGAGGAAATATAAAACCCAACATTAGAAGGCATGCAAATTTATTTTTAAAAAAATAAGGCAGCATGCAATGGAAATCAAAAAATGAACTTGATTTTTTTTTTTAATTTTCTAAAATGTACTTTAAAATATATATATGTCTTTAAAATAAGAAGAATATTTTAGCCAATGTCTAAATGAAGAGCTAAAAGTCTAAGCTAATTAGCTAAAAGTCTAAGCTGATTGGTTAGTTGTATTTCTATGTCTAATGCATATATTTAAATGAAGATAAAAAAAAGAATGTAATATAAGAAATACTATTTTTTTTTTAATAATATGACACTGTCATTCAATATTTTACTTACAATTTCTTTCTCAGGCTGCATGTATAGTAAATAAATGGCTTGTAATAATATTCTTGCACACATACACACACACACAGACGCTCATGGAATTTTGTGCATGAGTGAATGTCAAAAATGATTCAGTAGATGATAAAATCTATAACTTCGTCAAAACAAAAACCATTTTAATTCTATCTACGCTGAGGTAGCAAGAATGACAAGTTGATCAGGAAAGAATATTATTTTAAAACTAGCTGTACCCTTGCAAAAACCTTTGCATAGAGTTATATCCTCTTAGGCTTGATCAGTAGGCTACGTTATTTTTGGTTTCGGGCAGATCCGATTTTTTCTTGAATGTATTTTAAACTGAAATACTGTTGTATTAAGTTTTTACTTTCGATTTAACGCAGAACCCGAATCGCTTTTATTTATATTATGGCATATTAGGGGTGCGGGGAAGTGGCTGATAGAGAGGATGTTTATGTTAAGACATAGCCGCGGCATGATAGACCAACATAACATTACCCAGCAATTATTATCTTAGTTTCTGCCATTAAGCTATCGCTCCAGTGCAACCAAAGATGAAATAAAACTTTCTTAATGAAAAAAAAATATCAAAAGTGTACGCAAAGTGAAAGAGGAAATTAATAACAGGTGTCAATGCTTTTGAAAGTACATCAATGTAGAATCAAATTATTTCATAACCACATGCAACAACTGCGGCAGAGTGATGTGTCAGCCATTTTTTTTTCATTGTATTTTTTTTTTTTAAATTGTTAAAAGAAATACCTTAATCTCAAAAACCGCCTGAAATATATCTGCAATAATAGTTAATATTCAAGTGCATGATGGTAAAAAGCCTACATCTTTGATGAAAGCAAAAAAAATAAAATATAAAAACAAATATACTGCAACCCTTCCCCAATCTCAGCCTTTTACTGCTGTATTAACACATTCAACAGAGGCAAAGAGTGATGCCATAATACCAATACAATAAAAAAAAAATATTTTTATTAGTAGTCATGAATAAAATGAAGACACTCAACATTCATTGCAAAAAAAAACCGAAACAGGTTAAAAGAAAAATTAAATCATTAGACTTTGAGTGGGAGGCCAGCATTTATACCTGAATATTATTATACAGATGCGCCTTAAAAAAAGGTATTTAAATGACACTTACATTTATCTTCGAGTAGATGATGTCAATGAAACTGCCCAACACTATGATGAAATCAAAAACGTTCCAGGCATCTCCAAAGTAATTCTAGGATGGTAAAAAAAAAGTTTTAACAGGTCGAGTAATACAGGTGGGAAAAACTAATTAAATATTGAACGGTCAATGTATTCAATAAAAAAATATGTACTATAAAAATTTAGTTATTGTTTTATTTAAATGTTTATGTTTTCTCAAGGATTTTTGCTTAAAAATGATAATTTAAAAATTAAAAAAAATTACTGGGTCGAGTTATTTTTCAGCATACGATTAAAGTAAACACATAAATATTCTAGTTAGATTCAGATTATTAATATTGTACAATGAATTCAGACCTCACTATTAAGTAAAAAAAATATATTTATCAGTAATTAATTAACAGACTGGATAAAAATAAACAAAAAAAAGAACAAGTTTATAGCAAAAAAAAAGTAAAAGCTCCATAGAAGTCCCCCATATATTTACCTTGAATCTAAAAGCAGCCAGTTTTAATATGAACTCCAGGGTGAATACTCCGGTAAATACCATATTTAAGTAATCCATGGCATCCTCGTATGGGTCTGTTTGACCATGATACTGCATCATAGGAAGGAAATAAAATTAGCTCAGGCATGAAACTGAACAGCGTCATTACAGCAAAAAGATAAAAATGCAGCCCACCGGAAACAAATAAAAAGTGAAACAGATTCGTATGAAAATAATAACTCACATGTATCACCATGTATGTGTTTTTCATTTTAATATTTTGAAAACTTAACAGTCAGTTAAGAATTACAGAAATATTCTTTAAAACCAAAAAATAAACTCGCTTTAATTAGATATATCTTAATGAGGCCCAGCCCTATTATACATCTGAGAAATTCTTTTCGTCAGTAACTGACCCCATGGTGTCAGCCCATACATGGCTCACATTAATGGTCACTCTCCCTATCTAGGTAATTTTCTACTGATAAATCAATGTCACAGCATGAGAATATTCTGTAAGTAATTTAAGACTCTTATAAGTCAAGAGATTTAAAAGCAATTTTAAGATTTAAAAAAAAAAATTTTTTAACTGCAAATGAGCTATTACTGTCCAAGGTATAATGTTGTTGGTTTTTTTTTGGTTTAAATTAATATTTGTACAAAATCCTTATTTTTAAATTAGCCACATAGAATCTCATAGCTACGTGATGACATCAAATAATAAGCTACCATCCTGCTAATGGGTTGTGCATAGAGACTTTAGTGGCAGTGGATGAGTAAATGGTTGATTACATTTTTGTGAAAATTTCATTAAAAAATTTTTATCCAAAAACTGAATGTACAAACCTTCATTGCTAAGGTAAAAGTGTTCAACATGATTAGCACAAATATACCATACTCAAAGGCCTGAGATGTAACAAACCACCAAATCTTGTACTGCCATCTCGCCTTCGGAATGTAACGTCGGATGGGCTTCACTTTTAAAGCAAACTCAATGCATTTGCGCTGAAATCAAAACAAAAGAGAAAAAGAAGGACTAAATAAGTCATTGCAGAAAATTATGAATTAGTTTAAACCAACGTTTATTATTATTTTGGCACAATATTGTAAAAATATATATGTAAGTTTAGCCATTTTTTTGCACAGCAGCGGTTGTTACCTGGTTTTTATCCAGCTCACAATTTTTATATTCCTGTTCTCCTTCATTCTGAAATGTGACGATCACAAAACCCACAAAGATGTTCATCATAAAGAAGGCAATGACAATAATAAATATAAAATAGAAAACAGCCACGGCAGGCTTGGAATTCTGAATGGGTCCCTTGCCTTCTTCATGGGAGTCAATGGACTTGTACAACAGGCTGCGGTCAAAAGATTTTAACATCGTAAAATATCATGAGACTTTTAAATAACCTTTAAGTTGTGCTGTTACGTTAATTACTGTTTAACATGTACTTCAACTTGGATTACATTTAAATTGTGCTTTTACATAATAGTTTTAAGACACAGATCTAACTATTTAATCCTGCGCCTTACGTTGGCCACAGATCTAACTATTTAATCCTGCGACTTACGTTGGCCATCCTTCAAATGTGGCCACAGTAAAAAGGGTTAGCATCCCATTTTTAACATCATCAAAGTTAAAGTCGTTCTTTGACCAGGTCCGATTTAACACTTTTGGATTTTTGAAGTCACCAGGCTCATAGGTGATAAAATGGCCCCTGTGAAATAATCATAACCAATTGAATTGAACCAAATGAATTTAACTAATTGAATTTAACCAAATGAATTTAACCAATTGAATTTAACTATTTGAATTTAACCAAATGAATTTAACCAAATGAATTTAACTAATTGAATTTAACCAAATGAATTTAACCAATTGAATTTAACCAAATGAATTTAACCAAATGAATTTAACCAACTGTATTTAACCAAATGAATTTAACTAATTGAATTTAACCAATTGAATTTAACAAAATGAATTTAACCAAATGAATTTAACCAATTGAATTTAACCAACTGTATTTAACCAAATGAATTTAACCAACTGAATTTGGTTTTCTTTCTGCATAAAAGCAACTTATTTAAAGGATCACATCTTATGTTTAATACCTCTATCAAAAAAAATTATGCTTATCAATTTGAAAGCAAACAGTAAAAATAAATTATAGACAGTAAAATTGAACTTTTCTTAAAAGAATGTGAAATGAACAAAAATTAATTTTTTTCAAACAACAAGTAAACCAAAATCACAAAAAAAAATATATAACAACGAAATCACCATCAGCAAATAATTAACATAATTAGCACAAGTCAAGACAAGCTTTGACAGTAAGAGTATTACATGTATTAACTTACCTACATTCCTCTTCTGTTAGCTTTGATTCATCATTGCATTTTGAAAATTTACCCTGAAAAGAAGCAAAGTATGTACATGTATATATTTTTCATCCTAATAATAAATCATTAAAAAATAATTAGAGTAGCCGAGATCCCATTGAGAGTCCCTGAGTGCAGCGACAGGTTCAACTGTTTCTAGTATCTATGGGGAGTTGAATTTCCATTGACTACTACTCCACAATGAAGATATCTATAGATAAAATACCAAAACATTGGGACAGTTTAGTAGGATAACCAATGTAAATGAGGATAGAAACGACATTGAGTCAGCACCCAGGAGAGATTCAATCAAGGCAGGAGGCACGACTAGGATTTTAACTCTTAACCTCAAGTTTACTGAATGGGTTTGATTTGACAAACTTGCTGCCAGCGAGTAAACCTCTTCCACCCTCTAACGAGCTACTACAGGGTACAGATCTAAAGCTGACTAAAAAAAATAAAATCAGGCAATTAAATGGAATTTTCGGGCAAGGGCTGTGCAGTCAGGTGTACATTAGCCAAATGTTACAGATGATGAAGATAATTCAACAGAAATTGTGTCAGCCAAATAAAAAACAACATACCTTAAACAGCTGTACACCCATGACGGAAAACATGAAGTTGAGTAAAAATGTGACCAACATAATGTTGTAGATGGTTCTTAAGGCCACTATCACACACTGTACAACATGCTGTAGGGGAAAAAAAATTAAGGCTTTGAGCTGAATAAATATTTCCTATATATGATAACTCTAGATGTGCATACGACATTTATAATTTGGTTCTTTAAATACAATAAGTAATAACTTGTACCTTAAGCCCTTTAGCTCGATTAATTGCTCTTAACGGTCTGAGCACACGAAGAACTCTAAGAATCTTGACAACAGAAATAGCCTGGTTGCTGTGCGTAGGAAAAAATTTTTATTATTGACAAATACAGCACTGGTTTAAACATCTCTGAACATAAGAATAAAACATATAATTCCTTTAAAGTATGTTCATACATAAAAAACCTTAAACATATACATACTCGATAGGAAATGAAATAAGAGAGACAGCCACAACTAATAAATCTAACATGTTGAACAAACTGCGACAGAATGCTCCTTTGTGCAGCATAAGGCCATAAGTGATGACCTGTAAATGTTATTAGAAGATTTGACAGACATAAACTACATAACAAATTATATAAATAACTTGACCAGTATGAAGGTGTGCATGAACGTGTCACTAAAAGTTAACATTTTAAATTTACTAAAAAAAAAAAACAACTAAAGTATCAGATTTCAAAATGGTCATATTTACTTTAATTATAATCTCAATGGTGAAGATGGCGGTGAAAACGTAGTCAAACTTGTTCAGAATCTGGTTTCTTTCTGAATCGTTATCCAGTGGGTCCTCAGCGGCCAGCATGGCACTGGAGATGAGGATACAAACCAGAACCACATTGCCAAAGTAAGAATGGTTACACGTCTTGTGGCAATAGATCCGGAATCTGAAATTAGTTTCAAGGAATACTGTTATCTGAAACTATACGACATAGATAAATTTATCCCACCAATCTGCGACTACTATTAAGATTCTTTAGAGACATTTATAAATTATGTAATCAAACGGTTGTAAAAATTATGCTTAAAATAATTTTAATGGAAATTTATAAATCTGGAAAAATGGGAAGAGTATTATTGGAACAGCATGTGAGCCTGTATTTATATGCAGCCTTTTTTTAATTGAGAGAATGGCACAAACAAGGCCACCTTATTGGGAAAGGGGGTGGGGATAAGTTGAAATTAGAACCAATCACCTGTAATGGCCTATGGGGCATAGAACCTCAAAGTTAGTGAATCATGTAACCCCCCCCCCTCCCACCCTTTCCATGTACTCATCTTAAGCTCAATTCCACGCATTCCATTATCCAATACAGTCTAAAACTTTTCTTAACAGAGAAATTTAAATTAAACATTTATATCAATGGGCCTCATTATATCTCTATATATTTGATATTTAGCCTGAATAAATAAATATATTAACAACAGGCCACAATATGAAAGGACTTTAGCAGTAGTTAATAAAAACGAGGCCTTAGAACACTATTTGCTCAGACTTATACTATTTTTTGATAGAAGTTGTGCTTTTTCTATCTTGTCACGTTTATTCATAGATCAAAAGTAACAGAAATAACTCATTAAATTATTTGTTCAACTATATTTTTGTGAGCGAGACTTCTAATGTCATCTGTGCGAGCAATCGGTTTTGTATAAATATTTAAAAAAGCTTGATCTGTGATTTCCTTGAAACATTTATGTCTCACACATATAACAAGGACCTGGTAATTATATTCAACAATAAACTAATCAAATTCCAAAGAGACTGAGAGAACAATTTTTAAAGAAAAATGTAGTCTCCAAGAACCCACACGTTACATTTGTAAGGTAGTGGCACAAGAGCAATAGTCGCATTGAATCTCTGCCAGAAACAGGATTCAACACTCACTTGTTTGTTGGGGCAAATAAAAACAAGGAAGAAAATGGAGGGATAGGTTTGATTTTGGATGATATGTGGAGTTCAGACATCCGCCTGGGTCGTGCCGATGATGGTGCATCGTCTTCCTCATCCTCTTCATCTCCCTCTCCTTCTTCCTCCTCCTCTTCTGTTCCTGAGCCTTCTGTTTCTTCTTCCTCCTCCTCATCTGTGGCCTCATTGTTACCCTCCTCATCATCTGGTTGAGTAACAAACAGGGTTTATACAATAAAAATGACAGAAAAAGTAAACACTAACAACAAAGCAGTAGTATACTTATAAAAAGAACAAGAAAAAAATTAAAAGGATCAAGTACACGTATATAAAAAGAATTCACCACCAAATAAAAAAAAAAAGAGCCAACTTAGTAGTTGTGTGATGAAATGATCCATGACCATTTAAAGAATCACAAGGAAAGTCAAATCATGTGAGCATCCCTCCCCATCTGACTACAGTGACCTGACAGTTTACATAATTTATCCGATCATAGCAGATTTTTTTTTATCTTATTCTTCAAATCTCAATGACATGAGAAACCTTGGGAAATGCTTGCTATATATATACCCTCCACTACTGTTGATGCACAAATTGGATTTAACGCTCGTACAGAAAACAATTTTGGGTTAGCAACTTTTTGGCTGCTTTAGAGTTTCAGCGGTTTAGTCAGACCATTGCCAGGATGTGGTTGTGTCTTGACCACCAACCCAAAATATTTGGAAAAAGAAACTATTCAAATCATTTTAAGTTTATCTACATGGTTTATAAGTTTTTGAAAAGATTTTGCAGGGTACAGCTAGTAAAGAATAAATATTAAACAAAAACAACAGAATTAAGGCCATAGGAAACAATAGCAAACCTCGAAGAGGAACTTTGTGACTGTTCCTGTACTCTCCAGACAGATTGTGCTCAGGACTAAGGTCTAATCGCACATGGTGGTCTGTTAAGATGCTATCTTTCCTTTGTGATCTAAAAAATGTTTAAAAGTTACTTTGTCATTAAAAGATTCCTAACAATGACAGAATTATAAAAAAAAAACAAAAAAAACAAGAATTACTGAGAAATTAAAACATTTTAAAATGTTTATGTTTATTTCATTTTTGTTTCTGTAAATTTTTAAAAAATCAAATACACAGTAATTTGAATGTGAAATTTCAGAAATACTTTTGTGGAACCAAACAATCAATTACTACGATGAGATGTCAAGAAAACTAAATGAGATTTTTAAAAAAAAAAGCCTACAGTACAAAAGAAATATTATCTATCGGCTTTCCAATCCTTAAATCATTTTATTTTTTTTTTTTATTGCTTTTCAATAGCTTACACATTTAACTCGGGCAGTCATTACATTTTCACAGGATTAAAATTTATTTAGCAGTGTTACCTTCTGCTGCGTGAACTTGGCTGCCTGCTTAGGTGATTTGACTCCTTCTCTGCTGTTTCTCCATTATCGTTGCCATTGACATCAAGACCTTCTTCCTCACCTCCCTAAACAGATGGACACATTAACTTGACCCAAAATCAAAAAAGAAATAGTTACTAAAGATGCACTATTTAACAGTCATTAATAGCTGATATTAAAAACCAATCACATTAATGATAAAATTTGTTTAGAATAACCACACATGGGTAGCTATATAAATATATATATATTTAAATAATGTATATCATTATGTTAAGTCCCTGTAAGAATCAGATAGATGTTCATCTCTTAGATCCTATAAACTTCTATGGGACTGTATTTGCAGTGCCCTTTACCCCCACCATAGCCTATAGTGCAATTAACTAGCTCACTGTCTTTCTCTTTGTGCATATCATTTGGCTGTATTGGCCAAAGAGAGTTGGTTTCCAAGAGACAACTGCTGAGAAGTGAATGATGCCTCATATTATTTATAAAAATCAAAATTGAATCAACCAATAAGATGATGTATACTGAACAAAATAAAGATAACGGTGAACAGAAACGGCAGCAGCACTGAACTGGGATTAGAATGCAATGACTTGTCCGCTGATGTATCTTAATGCCACCACATGACACCAGTAATAGAATAGAGGGAAATAATTTTAAAATCAGTATTTTCAAACCTCTGTTTCCTTATTCGGACTTCTGCTTTTTGATCTTCTAAGTGACCTTGTCCTCTCTTTCTCTTCTTTTTTCTCCTCCTCAATTTCTGTTAAGCTCTGAGCGTCTGCTAAATTGTCCACAGCGATGGCCAAAAAGACATTTAGTAGAATATCTTTTTTATAATTGTTAAGAAAAACATAACCAGATTTGAGACATTAATCCCGATTATGTGATGTCCAATTATGTGATGTCTTTACATTAAGAGTCTAATGTTAAGCGAAATAAAACAAAATTGCCTCCTTTGTATACATTTTTTTTTTGCAATATAATTTAATTGTGAGTTGATGTAATTACATTCCAAATATAAGCAAAATTTTTAAGCGGTGTCATGCTTTTGATATTAGTTATTATATTAATCGGTCTATTTATTCTGTTTGAGACACACCTGAGTGGTACATAAAGACATTAATGTCAGGTTATTTATTTTGGCCCTAAATACCCTAAATAAGTACAGAGCTTTATTGTTGAAGTAAACACTTAGATTTAAGTTTATGCTTTTTTTTTTATACCCATTTCTTGGATTTAAAATCAACAAAGTTTTGCACTCAGCCTTCTAACAAAGAAGACTTACCCACAAACATAAAAAAAAAAAACTCGGCCGATTTTTTTTTTTTTTTTTTTTTTAATTTTAAAACACAAGGATACAGTTACCAACTATGAAGAGCACCACAAAATACAAGCAAACCAAAACACCTGGAAACTTAACACCGTCGTAAGCTCTGATGCCATCATACATGACAACATTCCAATCTTCACCTGTCAGGATCTGAAATTCATTGCAGAACATTGTCAAGAAAGAAAGAGAATTAAGTGTGCACACAAAAAAAAAAGCAACACTGTAGGCATTTCATTTTTTTCTCCACATGTTTGCTGCTGAAATGTTTTCTGACAATGGTCGTACAACTTGGAAAGGAAGTTTTAAATTCGTATGCACAATATGATGGTATAATACGCCTCCGGAAATAAACAATTTTTGCGATCTATTGTAATGTGTGCATGCACTCTGTCAGCCAGGGGCACCTACATAGAATAAGGGAAACCTGGTGCTGGTTTAACCTGGTGCTGGTTTAATTACAAATACAATTCTCTCAGAAGCTTTACTTTTACCTTACTCTGAATCTAACTGCGATTTCATTATAACAATATGCAAAGAGACAAAAATGCTTTTAAAAAAAGGGTAATGTCCACTGAAAGTAATTGTAGATATGAATCAGCATGATTCATCTAAATTGATGAACTTGTTTAATTTACAATATAGGCTTCGGCTTCAAATTTATTTTTACCTGGGGGGTTTGGGGCCCTGAATTACCAGAGATTAATGTTTCAAGGGTCTATAAGACCCATCTTTAAATGGGTTCTCGATTTAAGGGGTGACTAAAGGTATTAATGGTTAACCTAAAACAATCGTTATAAGGGTTTAAGATGAATAGTTCATGTGGGAATATTGAAGGCTATGGACTACATGTACTAGGTGGCTTTTTTGAAAAAATGGCATCAAAAAAGCTAACTTCTTAAAAATGAGTTCTACAAGCAACAAAAAAAGTTAATGATAATGTCCAATTAAATCTTAATATTACCTCCCAGTTTCATTTGATTCATGACTACTTACTGGGGAAAATTTATATCTGTTTAGATCTATTTCTGGGTTAAGTTTGGGTGCAATGATTATTCTATTCCTATTCTCATATTGCAAATTGACAATAAACTAATTAATTTAAGTTCTAAGATCAAATTACCTGAAATACTGTGAGTAATGAAGGCCAAAATGCATCAAAATTACTTCGAGGTTTTTCAGCATCTTCAAAATTAAATTTACCACCAAACAGCTGCATTCCGAGCAAGGCAAAGATAACGATAAACAGAAACAGCAGCAGCAATAAACTGGCAATAGAGCGCATGCTGTTCAAAAGGGAGGCGACCAGGTTTCTTAAAGATGACCAATACCTAAAAGATACGCATAAAATTTCAGCACAGAGTTCACTTCAACATTTCAAGTACAAATTTATTCATAAATGCAGCAGACTTTTAACTTGCAACTTTTTGATTGGCCAATGTGAAGTAATGATTTTAAAAAAAAAAAAATGGAAATTGAGAAATTTGAAAAAGATATTTTTTATTATATGGTTGAATTTGAAAGTGGGTCTTTTTTAATTTCTCTAATCACTCTCTCAAAGGTTGTTTTATTACTATATCAAGCTCTGGACATTAACAGCATAATTTTTAGTAATGCCCTTAGTTTTATAAACGCATTGTAAACTTGGCCTACAGTCACCAGCCATTTACATCTGAACAATCAGTTCACCAGCTCTTTAACACTAGTTCACCAGTTAACGGTTAAATGATGTCAAAGAAATCTTTATTTGCTTTTATAAAACTTTTACTTCCCTGACAAAAAATAGCAGGGTTTACTGATAATCAAATTATATGGGTGTTATTTTATAATGAAATTTAAAATAGCAGGCTTAAACAAGAAAAAAAAAATGTCACTTTTTACCTCGTGGCCTTGAAGACCCTGAGTAGTCGGGCACACCTGAGCACAGAAATGCCCAGCGGAGGAAAGACTTCAGTATACATCAATATCACTTCTAGAATACTGCATACCACAACAAAACTGTCAAAGCGGTTGAAGAGAGAAACAAAGTAACCTTGGAAACCTAGACTGTACATCTTGACAACCATCTCAAATGTAAACAGCACTACAAAGAATAAATTGGCTAAAGCTGAGGAATATAAAAAAAAAAAAGACCAGTTATTTTTCAGATGAAAAAAACAACAACATTATTAAATCACCGATAAAAATTCTACAAGTAACTATCTTGACTGAGAATTTCACTGGTTTCAAACATATTTCTTCAATGGTATTTTTTGTAAAATGTTTACTATTCAACTGAAAGTTATTTTTGGTAAAATGTTTACAATTCAACTGCGATGGAAGGAATTCAGTTTAAAAGCTTTTCTTTTATATAAAAATAGAATTTCAAACACTGTTCTGTATAGCTATTGCCAGGGTTTCCTAGCTGCCCTATAGAAGTATGAATGCAGCTTTCAGAGAGAATTCTTAACTTATAAACTTAAACAAAAAAAAAAAATTTTAAGAAATGAGAGAAGCATAGTCATCTTACATTGCAGACCAAGGGTAGATAAAAGGTTGGAGATCCCCTGAACCAAAGGACAATAAAATAAGGCTTGAAAACCAGATTCTGTAGACAAAAAACTTGGGTGTTGAAGACGGGAGATGATAGTAGGATTAAGAGGATTAGCAGGTTACAGGTTAGGATGTAAGCCTATTAGCTTTTTCCCTACCTCACACATTTTCCACCCTAGGACCCCAACATCTCTCAACTTACTTTACTTGGCAGAGCCCCCCCCCCCCCCAAGGCAAACTTGGTGCCACAGAAATATTAAAAAATAACACAAATAAATTAAATAATTAGTTGAATAAAAAACATTAGAACACAAATGAATTAAATAAATAGTTGAATAAAAAACATTAGAACACAAATGAATTAAATAAATAGTTGAATCAAAACATTAGGAATTAGCACATGTACAAAATGTCCGTACAATTTTCTAAAAGTTTTATGATATAATACAGTGTAACACATTCTATGAGCCATCCCTATCAATAAGTTTAATTTAAATAGTCTGCTTTAATATTTTATTATCTAAAACAGAAATGAATTATCTTTGCAATAATATTAAAACAATAGACAGTAAAGTATTGTAACAAAATTGTATAGGGTTAAATTGCTTTGATTAAATTTGTATAAAAAATCCTGAATTAAAAAAACCTGACTTTCATCATTTATAATTATAAAAGAAGATTGTAAAAATGTAAAAAAAAAAAAAAAAAAAAATAAATTTGGCAAGAAGAAATTCATTTTAAACAACATTTTTACATTTCTAACTTTAATAGTCAAAAGTGAAAAAAATATGTCTAAAAAAAATTGTCTGGCGGGTGTCATCCCAGCGCCATTTTTCCATAGTAAAAAAAAGAGATGAAAAACACAAATTCCCTTTAAAAGAAGACCGCATATTTATTTCAAAATGACATAGATGTGCTGTGCTTGAGCAACAAAATCCTGCTTGTGGCCATAAAGTGAAAGTAGTTTTAGCCACAAAATGCGGCTCTTTTTACTGAAAGTGTTGAGATGGGTTCATGTATCATATTTATGTAAAGGTTACAGATGATTCTATATACATGAAGGTTTGAGATGAGTCAAATCAGACACAAAAATGACACAATAATATCATAATAGTAAGCTGTACAATGTATATAATTGTTTATAACTGATGAATAAATGATTAAATTTCTAGGTACCCTGGAAATCATCCAGCCATTCTGGTTGCCCATAGTGTTCCGATGTCAGGACGATGGTATTGAGAAAAACAAGCACTATGACTGCCCAGTAGAATGCCTGAGACTTGACTATCCTGCGACAAAATCGCCGATATCTCCTGTTCAGCTTCTGAAGGTGGAGTCTACAATCAAACAGAAATTGATAGTTAAAACATATTAAAGTACATCAATCAACATTTCATCCATTGTGTGTTATAATTAATAACTGGCCCCTTATTTCTCAATATACATTTATTCCATGACAAAGATAAAAAAAATCACAAATATGGATGTAACATGGAATGGAAATCAAGTATATGTATTTACCGTTTTTGTTGAAACCATGACTGCTGAATTTCAACATTGTCAACCTCATCCGCTTTGTCTTCTGATTCTATTTCACTCACTATTTTGGCTGAAGAAAAAAATACACAAAAAATGATATCATGAAATGCTATCTGAAAACTAATTTTTCTAGGAATGTCAAGTGGATGTTCAAATTATTACCATGATAATATCTAAACAATTATTCGATACAAACCAAAGAATCATAATTAATCATTAATTCAAATCAAGAAGCTGGAATAATTTTTTTTAAATTATTCAAAAAAAAATAATTTTTAACAAAAGAAATAAAAACACAAATTAACATTTTTATAAAACATACTCATCAAAATATAAAATTTTTTAAAAACTGTTTGCAATCTTTGAATGTTTATAGTTATTATTATTATTCATGCGTGACAATTGAAAGTTACGATTCTTATCAAGGTGAGACCTTCATATTATCCCGTAGGTGGGCCTTATGCTGCACATAATATCTTATGTATGTAGATTATATCAATACTACACATGTCTAAATGTATTGTAGTGAAAAATTGGCATTTATTAATATTTAATTAACAGGAGACATGCTAGTATGGTTGTAAACCTACACAAAAGTTACAGAACCAAAAATAAAAAAAAGATAATAAAAAAAAGGAAGCAAAGTAAGACTTAATATAAGAAATGAAATTTTTTAAGTTGACAACATAGTTTTTACCCATTTCATCCAACTATAAAAAAAAAATGTACAGGAAATTTTACACCTTCTACTTTAGTCTAGTCCTAACTAGAACATTATCAGCTATGGAATAAGTTATTTATTGGGAGGAGGAAAGGGAAATAAACCAATCAAGGTAAATGGGATAAGAAATAAGTCGGAATTCATTTTGAGGTGTAACAGATGATAAAGATTGATGAATCTTTTCTTTATAATAGGTTGATATCTGTGGGGGGGTCGGGTACGGCTTCCAGAGAGGGGAATCTTTATCACCTAAAGTCACAGGATACATGGGTACATAGCACAATGACACTATGTGCCATCTGATGGGTACAAATGGGTAGGACAGGACAAAGAGACACGAAACACACTCTTTAATAGAATGTTGTTTAGGGATAGGACACCAAAGAGAGTGATAAATGAGTTAATCTGACAACAAATGAAATAAGGCAAATTTCCAACAGTCAGTATATTATTATTGTTTATGTGCAAATGTCCAACAGTCAGTATATTATTATTGTTTATGTGCATTATAAACTGGCTCATTATATAAATACTAAGGCTATATATTGCACAGGGTGTGCACCAAGTCCATATGCACCTATCTTTAGAGCATTTGAATGTGGCATGTCCCCGAAATCCCTTTTATTTTCTGCCACTCGGTGCTGCTACATGGTGCCACTCAAGAAATCGCAGCAATATGAAGTGATAGGTAACTCTAAAGTGTTTTCATGACTGAGAAGTGTTTAATAGACACAGTGCAGGTTCCTGAGCTGCCTGCTTCTTGGGAAAAAGGTTAAAATGTTATGAATGACTTTGATGTGCATTTTGGGAAGGCATCACCAACAAAGAGGAAATTTACTGCAGCTTTTAAAATCTCCAAAACATAGGAGTATACAGACACTGTGCACATCCTGTTTATCAAAAGTGATTACTTAACTAGAAGTTACATGTCGTTTCTTACAAAATTATTAAAGTAATAATTGGCTTGATAAAAAAGTAAAAACAAACAAAAAAAAAAATAAGTAATCGTGCTGTCATTACATTCACTCCCTGCTCATCCCAGTTTAAATAGTAATGACAAAATGTCTACATGTACTCAAATAAAATAACACTGCAGTTGTTGTTTTTTTTTAAATAACTTTTTTATAAATTGGCATAAATAGGAAAAAATTCAAGATATAACAAGATCTTTGTCACCTTGTATGATTTAAGCACATTAGGACACAAATAAATCAGACATTAATTTGACCTTGGTAAAATGTAAATACATTTTCAGCACTAGTAGTTAATTGTGTTGATAAATTAATGATTCAAGCCTGATGATTCAAGTCTGATGATTCAAGTCTAATGATTCAAGCCTGATGATTCAAGTTTGATGATTCAAACCTGATGTTTCAAGTCTGACTTTAATAGCCTAAAGGTACTTTACCAGAGGCACTTTTGTTAACTGGATGTCAGTAGCAAGCAGTCTAAAATAAAATATTGTCCACTGTTGACAATTTGCACTAGCTCAAGATAATGACAGTTGAGGCAAACACGATATGACGGGCTGAACCATAACAGCCATTAAATTTGTCCAACAACTGTGAGAAAAAGTTTCTCTTCTAACACCATTTCTAAGTAAATATTAAAAAAATATCTCACTTACTCTAAGAAAATAATATATCTGGTAAAACCTGACTTTTACACAGGTCACATTTGTGGTAAACTTTTTAATCCAAAAAAATTATTGAGCGCTCTATTTCCAGGTTTCCTTGAAAAACTTCAATCAGAATTGTTAGCTTTTGTATACTCAAAATATTTATCATCATCTTTACAATGAAGTTAGAATAATCTGATCATTAAAGAGTGAAGGTAAGACTTGAGTGGTGCGCCTGATTGGATTGGTGTAAACGTTTTGCTACCATAGCTACAGTCACTGCATGTCTGTTGCTATTTCAGCTGTCACGATGATATAGAAAGGGCGCTCGAAAAGAACTATCCCAGGTGTAGCTTATAAGATTAAGGGATAAACGCCATCCTTCAAGTCATGAAACAAATGATAGTTGTGCAGGCTATGAGGCCAGAGCTAAACTAACACCGATTCCCATGTTTGTTATACTGACTCCATTGACATGGCAGTGAGTCCCTCCATGATGAGGATGTGGGGAGGACACAACAAAAGCTGTCACCATATAAAGTGGTTACTGGTGTACCATCATATCAAGATATAAACCCCTTATTCATGAAGGGACACTAGAGGATAATACTAAGAGCTGAGAATAATCTCTCCGAGTGGCTTGCGTACTTTGAAACGATAACACTGACGAATGTATGGAAGTCGAACCAATAATCAAGGCTATAATAAAACTACTGTAGACACCATCATGTTTAAAGGAATCACCACATGAAACAATCATCCTTCTCATGACTGTCAATTTTTTTTTTAAACCAAGGAATGACAGAAGGATTAAATGCTGGCAAAGTCATAACAGAAACTGTTTAAAAAAAAAAGTTCTGTAGCAAAACCAGAAAACAAAATTTCATATAAACTGATATTCAGCAACAAATGTAATCTCCAGACAAGATTATAAAAATATTATTATTTTGGGATCAAATGATAAAAAAATGCTTAAAAAAAAGAAGAATCAATTAAGTAAATTAATATGAGATAAAAAAAAATAGTTTATTTAAATATCGAAATTAATTTCCTATGAAATGAAAGACATTGATTACTTTTTAAATTTATTAAATGTGTGATCAATCAATAGCTGTCTGAAAGTATTACACGGCATTCAATAGACAAAAAATTATCTTTTCTGAAAAAAAAAAGTTTTCATCACTTTTTAAATCAATGGGGATGAAATGAAATTATCTGAGGATTAATTTGTATTCCAGTACAGCTGCAAATGTGTCAGAGTTGTTGAAAAATGAAACAAAAATGGTCTGAGCCCAGCTGCGCAAAAAGGAATAGAAAATGCTTAAAAAAAAACAAAAAAGCTCCTTTACCAATGCGATTTTAAAATTATAAGCCGTCAACATTAATGGTAAATATGTCCATGTACAGCATATAAATGTTTAATGCTTCAGTTACCAGGTATCTTATTATAGTTTTGGTTTTACATGCATAAATATATTCAAACATTGTGTGTTGATTATTACAGAATGATAACTGGACACTTTATAATATTTTATACCATCAGGTTTCAATAAATGTTTTGTTTTGGGGATTCATTTCTTTGTCAAAGTGCAAAATAAATTTTTTTTTTCTTGGGGTGAAAATGTTATCATAGAAATATGGGAAGAGATAAACACTTTCTAACATTAAATATACTGTGGATGCATTCATTTAACAAAAGGAAAATATTCAATAAATCTGTATAAATGACGATAATAAATTACTTAAATAAAATTTTCAGACATCAGACACTTAGAGAGTAAACAGAAATCAATTTTTTTATTTATATTTTAACTCAAATTAACTAGCTGATGAAATTGAAAGAAATTACATGGGTAATATCGACGCCTACGTTTATTTATAAAAAATAATCCTTTTTTCTTCTTTTACTAACTTAACAAGCCTTTTTTTTTAAATTTGTACCCACAGATGCTCTATTACGTAAAAAAAAAAATTGACGTAACTAATGTTTGTACCTAATCCATTGTGGTACTATGTCACATACCAAGCAAGGCTGAGTCCGGTAACTTACCAAAAGAAAATTTCCAGCAAGCTTAAAATAAGTAAAGAATAAGATCAAATAAATCAGGTACCAAGCTTAGTTTCAGCAAATTGTTTGTGGACAGTTCATTTCCACTAGCTGCTCTTCAGTGTATGAAAACAAAAACAAAAAAAGATTCTGCGCCAAGCTGCTCCAATTTAGAGATTTTTTTCCCCCATGAAAGATGAATTAAATTGAGAACAGTCTTTGCATGTGTGTGATTTAATGAAAACTGATAAACAGCATCAATGCGGCACACACATATAAAATACAGTCACAAAGTACAAACTGAAGACTTAGAAGATTCCAATTCAAGTAATTATAGTAAATGTGAAAAACAACTTAGGATAATTTTGTTCCAATTTTCAAAATGCAATAAAAAAAAAAAAAGAGGAACTTGAAAAAAAAAATTATATGGATGTTAGGGGGGGGCTTTCAGATTTCTATACTGTATCAGAATTTTTCTTTTAAATTCTTACTAATGAGAAAAATCTAACAATTTAAAGTGCATGAAAACTTACAGTGTCTGGGTGTTGCCCCTTCCTCTGCTTCATCCTCTTGTTCAGGATCAATGTCCTCTGACGGAAAAAAAAAATATATATATATATTAAGTCCAGTGGTGAATTACTAAGTTACTGTCCTCAAACTGAAAAGGCTTACAAATATGTACTTTTGTAGTAATTATTAATGGATAAATATTATTTTATGAACAGTTTGCCCTAAAGACCTGCTTGAGTAATCCAGTCTAAATAACCCCTTAGGTCTTCTTCCAGCTGCTGCTTTTCTCTCAGCTTTTGAAAGTCACCTCTTGCTTTCGCTTTTTCTCTTTCTTTTGAAAATTCACTGAAAGGAAATAAACAACAGAGTAAAATTTAATAGGACAGAGTAAAATTTAATAGGACAGAGTAAAGTTTAATAGGACAGAGTAAAATCAAATTAAACAAAATATAATAATCTAGTTCAATTTGTCAAGCTGAGAAAAAGACGTTTGTTTATTTATAATGTTGCAATTTAAATGAAAATCTTCAATCTAGCAACACTACATCAACTTTACTATAACAACACAACAAACCAACAACTTTAATCAATTACATGCACGTGATTAGGCCCATGTATATTTAGAAAAGGAAAGCAGCCAAAAAAGTTCGCTAATATTTTATGGCGGCCAGAAATCCATGAACCCCCAGATCATCGGCACTGTTAGTATCTATGGGCTCTTAAAAAGGAATCCTGGAACTAATTATTTTCAATTAACTTATCAGACCCAGCCCACATAAAGTATTCAAGAAATTAATGGGGGAAAAAAGTCATCAACAGGTATACCAGCTAAACGAAGAAAGCAATTCAAGTTTTTGTGTATTCGCTAAATCCCTATACACTGTAGCAAAATTTTCATTACATTTTTTTTTTAATTTGTTACATTGAGAATTGTCTGTTGTTTATAGCCAGCTTTATGAATTGTCTGTTGTTTATAGCCAGCTTTATGAATTGTCTGTTGTTTATAGCCAGCTTTGTGAATTGTCAGTGGTTTATAGCCAGCTTTGTGAATTGTCAGTGATTTATAGCCAACTTTGTGAATTGTCTGTTGTTTATAGCCAGCTTTGCAAATTGTCTGTGCTTTATAACAGCAATGTGAAGAGAACAACTAGGTTTTCCTTGTAATTAATTCCTTTTTTTTTACAAACATCCCATCATTTCTTTTTCTCTAAAAATGCCAAATATAACAAAAGCTTAGAAAAAAAAAGCACTCACCCGCTAAGAACACCAAGTACAAGGTTAAGAACAAAGAATGAACCAATGATAATGAGGCTTACAAAATAAATCCATGGCCATTCTGTGCCAACAGAATTACTAATCTGAAAGAGGAAAAAAAAAAGAGGTAAATCCATGTCAATAGTTAAATTTAGGTCCATGACTCAACTGAAACAGCAAAAAATAATATTAACAGGTTTTCAATGAAATATGGATATGCTGTTTCTGATATCTTCAGGATTTTTTTAATGGGGTATTTTATTCAGATGAAGATTTAATATAAAATGTTACAATTTAAAGAGTATTAAGGTAAAACATCATTGAACTTAATGAATTTTATATGGTTAAAATCTCTGGGGTTGATTTTTGGTCCGTGAGTCAAATTACTAAAATCAGTGTAAAATCAAAAATTTTAATCTTAGTGAACAATTTTTGCACAGGAATATTTTTAGTTGATAGTTTGAAACATTAGTTATGAGCCAAGACAAACATTGGTCAAAATTATTGCTCATGAGCTCCTGCGAGCCACAGGTGTTCTTGAACCATGGTTCACAGTACCACAATAAAAACAAAACTTGAGCCTACATCATACAACACTGTGGTCCATCCCTCCATAGTCACACACTGGAAGACAGTCAGCATGGACAGACCGAAGTTATCAAAGTTTGTAATGCCAAAGTTTGGGCCCTCAAACTTTGTTTCGCACACATTCCCATCCTGGCAAGAATACCCGTGGCCGCATATGCGCGGGTTGTCAAATGCAAGCTCAGCTGGAAAGAGAATTTCAAGTCATACATAGAGCAATAACATTATACCTACTTAATAATTGAAGTAACTTTACGTTTACTTATGTATATGGCAATAACATTATACCTACTTAATAATTGAAGTAACTTTACGCGTACTTATGCATACAGCAATAACATTTAGACTTTACGCTAAATTAACAAGGTGTTTACATGACAAAATTTGTTTTGCTAAAATAAATTCCACAACTTGTACTTTGTATGACATGATACATGGCATATGTCATTGAAGGTATGATACATGGCATATGTCATTGAAGGTATGACACATGGCATATGTCATTGAAGGTATGACACATGGCATATGTCATTGAAGGTATGACACATGGCATATGTCATGGATGGAAAGTCAAGAGAGAAGTAAGCCAAAAGGTGAAAAAAACATGGTATTGGAAGATGCACTTACAAGAATTGGGTTTGTAGCAAGCACTGTGGAGCTTCCCGCAGAACAACTCCAGTCCCACTATCGCATAGATGATGATAACAAAAATAACAAGCAGGGCGATATGCAGCAAGGGAACCATGGCACGC
The DNA here is from genome assembly GCA_021962125.1 of Bulinus truncatus. Classification (NCBI taxonomy): domain Eukaryota; kingdom Metazoa; phylum Mollusca; class Gastropoda; family Planorbidae; genus Bulinus; species Bulinus truncatus. The sequence goes on from JAGDYQ010000068.1 coordinate 57,210, forward strand.
AGAATGGAATTTAAGACCACTTGGAGACCTGTTGAAAATAGTCATGAAAAAAACATAAAGAGAACTAAATTCACGTTCAAACTGGCACAAACAACTCAGCTGACTATTGACACTATCAGTAAGTATTTCAACTTCATAAAGCCAGTATTAATTTAACACTTTCCTGAGTATAGCATGACTTTGGGTTAAAAAAAAACTCCCGATATTTTTGAGTTGTATCAGTATATATGTACTGCTAATACAACTCATTGTTACACTATAATTTGAACAGGGGGCAGGAGACCAGTCATAATGCATTGTATTATCCCTGTTGCACAATGAAGGAGGGGAGCCAAACAAGGAAATAGCACAATCGTCTTTAATGATGGGGGCAAGACTATAAGGTGACAAATTGTGACTACTAAAGACTTGCGAGATTGTTTCCTATACAAGGTCTCAGCACTTATCGTGTTGAACTACAGGCATATTTAAGAAGGTAAATGGTTGAAATGTAGCTTTCTATCCACTTTCTGTTTTGTTTGTACATTTGGCGTAAATTGTGGGTAACGTCTTCTAAAGAGCAGGTGGCGGTGTACAAGAGTACAGCAGAGGTGGGAAAACTACAGACCCGTGGGTCACGTAGGTCTGTCTGATCTAGACCAATCTCTCCTCCACTTGTAATTATCAATGACTTTTAAATTGTTTGCACATATAAAAATGCCCCGTCCATCTGATCTTAATTTTAAAATTTGCCGACCCCTGGGACTAGCCCGTGGTTATCCTACATCTATCTAAACAGTATAAGAGTACTTACTTGGCGCTCGAGACACCAGCCTCAAAGGCCTCAGGACTCTGAAGGCTCTCAGCGCCTTCACGTCAAAACCTTTGTTTTGGACCATGGGCACAAAGTTTAATATTGAACTGAAAATACTGGAAACATACAAAAACAACATTAGAGAACATTAATATTGAACTGAAAATACTGGAAACATACAAAGACAACGTTAGAGAACATTATTGATAAGTTTCACTTCAAGTATACTACTAATTATGTACTATGTGCGGTGTACTGGAGCAGTGGAGATAAATAAGAGGAAGAAAATTATACGAAAAAAAAGTCGGTGACCGATTTGAACAGAAACCGTTATAGATGTATCACTTTAGCAAAATATAAACACAAACACGGGGTTTTATAGACATACCAAGTTTAAAATTGTATACAAAATGATTGTACATTTTGTTTCGACCAGACATCATTGATCAGACATCAATAACCAGACATCATTGACCAGACATCAATAACCAGGCATGATGAGACATCATAACCAGACAAATAACGAAACATTGTGTGATCAGTATGTGTCAGCATCTATAACCAGTGTTTATGTGTCCAGACATGCGTACGTGACGTGCATTAATTACGTAAGGAAACAGAAAAGAAACATGAAACATGTTTTTGTTTCCTTAATGAATCAGGTTTCAGTGTGTACTAGTGTCGGAGAGTGTGTGTGTCCTGGACAGAGTTCCTTCTGTCGGACTATGACGTTGCCCAGATCTTAAAGGTAAAGTGAGAAGTACAACTAAAGAAAATGACAGCCAGTCGGCTCATCCTGTACGCGGCTGTGCGTGCGTGTGTGTGGAGTGAGCTAAGTAGTTCAATGCAGATGAGTTGTAGATACCTGAACACACGAAATACACAACTACTGGAAGTATTGCCCAACAAATACGTCCAATGGGAGGGTGAGAGATTTCATTACAACCCCCAACTCCCCCTTTCCCCCATTATAACACTGAAAATTGTTGTTGATCCGCAGAAGGAAAGAGACAGTGTTGAAAGAACTAGAACAAAAGAAGGTGAAATGACGTTCAGAGGTGTGTGGAGGGGTGGGGGCGGGGCTGAAGACCGGGACCGACCCCCATCCCCCTACCCCCCCCCCGGGCCGCCGCTAAATTGGTTGTGTTGTATATATTCTCTCACGTTAAATTGATTTAGGGGAGAGGGTGTTTGAGAGAGGGTTGGGGGTAGGGGAGGTGTTAATCCTCCTCGACTGACCAACGGGTAGCACTGTCTGGTGGTAGTTCATAACGATTGTAGAACGCATTTCACGTCGTATTGTTTCCAGATTCTTCAATATACCGGGGTCGCGGAGCCGAAACATTGCTTTCATTCTTCATCCGTGTGCACACAGTGTCACCTACATAATACATTTGACAAACGGTCTGAACTGTCTGTCTACACGTACTAACACACGCATGCGAACAGAAAGACCAATTTTTTAATTGACAGCTGTCGAGCGATTTTCATTTATTTATTTTGCGCTCTGCACTCAAATTGGTGGGGGGGGGGAGTTCCAGTAATGAAATACCAGAAAGGGGGAGGGGGTGAAGGTCATTTAGTGTGACAGGAAGTCATAGTTTTTTTTTTTTAACATGATCGTTAGAATGTTTCATTACCACACGAGAGCAACAAAAAAAAAAAACAAGCAACGTTAACATGTAACATTCGCAGACGAGTTATTTATTTATTACATGTAAAGAGTTAACAGCTTCGCGCGCACAACAGGAAATAATGTTCTCACCCATCCGGGGTCTTGTTAAATGAATACAAATGATCCGTTTAGTTACGTGTATGTTGTTGTTGTTGTGTTTTGTTGAAGATGAGCAGAAAATGAATTCACTTAGTGTGTGACTGTGATGGACCAACTGAACAGGTGGGAACATTTACAGATAAACATAAACAATCACTCGCACGGGGGCCGGAAATATTCTTATTGGGGGACAAAGTGAACACGCTGAGCACACGGCTGGCAGTTTACGTCACAGTGTTTGACCAATGGGACAAGGGACGAGCCACAACGGGGGGGGGGGAGGGTCGGCTGACCCACACATAGCACAGAGATGGTCAATTTAAAAAAAAAAACCTGAGCGGAAAGTTTAAATCATGAAATTTTGAAATTGCCCCAAGACTGTGGACACGTTCTTAGCCGTGGGTATTCGGCAATGACAGGCACGAATTGGACTACTTCGCACTGACAGTTCACCCCCCCCCCCCGTATGTGGGCAACCCCCCCCCTTCCCAGCGGGCATAACCCCCAGTTAGGTCCGGATACCGTTTGGTGCAGAGGTTATGGAGCTGTTGTTGATAATGATCCACAGCTCAGAACATTCCATTGAACTCCCCCCCCCACCCCCACACACACATATGACGTCAAGATCGGGATAAACCTGGCTTTACATATGTCGGCTACACGCGAGTCTTTTTGATTTGTATCAAATAATCTTTCAAGCGTTGATTTATTTCACATTTACTGGTTTACTTTAAACCCTTTATTGAAAATAAACCTGGAAAGTGAAACCTTAGAGGATTTTTTTAAACTATTCACAAGAAATTAAAAACTAAAGGGAATTTTACAGGTGTATTGCTTAACGTTACA
>JAGDYQ010000068.1:61122-84663 GCA_021962125.1 Bulinus truncatus
AGATGAGGTTGACAATGTTGAAATTCAGCAGTCATGGTTTCAACAAAAACGGTAAATACATATACTTGATTTCCATTCTATATTACATCCATATTTGTGATTTTTTTTTTATCTTTGTCATGGAATAAATGTATATTGAGAAATAAGGTGCCTGTTTATTAATTATAACACACAGTGGATGAAATGTTGATTGATGTACTTTAACATGTTTTAACTATGAATTTTCTGTTTGATTTAGACTCCACCTTCAGAAGCTGAACAGGAGATATCGGCGATTTTGTCGCAGGATAGTCAAGTCTCAGGCATTCTACTGGGCAGTCATAGTGCTCGTTTTTCTCAATACCATCGTCCTGACATCGGAACACTATGGGCAACCAGAATGGCTAGATGACTTCCAGGGTACCTAGAAATTTAAATCATTTATCAGTTTTAAACAACCATATACATTGTACAGCTTACTATTATTTTACTATGTGTGTCATTTTTGTGTCTCATTTGACTCATCTCAAACCTTCATGTATATAGAATCATCTGTAACCTTTATGTACCATCTGTAACCTTTACATAAATATGATACATGAACCCATCTCAAACACTTTCAGTAAAAAGAGCCGCATTTTTGTGGCTCAAACTACTTTCACTTTATGGCCACAAGCAGGATTTTGTTGCTCAAGCACAGCACATCTATGTCATTTTGAAATAAATATGCGGTTTCTCTTTTAAAGGGAATGTGTTTTTTCCGTCTCTTTTTTACTATGGAAAAATGGCGCTGGGATGACACCCGCTAGACAATTTTTTTTAGACATAATTTTTTTCATTTTTGACTATTAAAGTTAGAAATGTAAAAATGTTGTTTAAAATGAATTTCTTCTTGCCAAATTTATTTTTTTTTTTTTTTTTACATTTTTACAATCTTCTTTTATAATTATAAATGATGAAAGTCAGGTTTTTTTAATTGAGGATTTTTATACAAATTTAATCAAAGCAATTTAACCCTATACAATTTTGTTACAATACTTTACTGTCAATTGTTTTAATCTTATTGTAAAGATAATTCATTTCTGTTTTAGATGATATAATATTAAAGCAGGCTATTTAAATACAACTTATTGATAGGGATGGCTCATAGAATGTGTTATTACATTATAAAACTTATTGATAGGGATGGCTCATAGAATGTGTTATCACATTATAAAACTTATTGATAGGGATGGCTCATAGAATGTGTTATTACATTATAAAACTTATTGATAGGGATGGCTCATAGAATGTGTTATTACATTATAAAACTTTTAGAAAATTGTAGGGACATTTTGCACATGTGCTAATTCCTAATGTTTTGATTCAACCTTTTATTTAATTCATTTGTGTTATAATGTTTTTTTATTCAACTATTTATTCAATTCATTTGTGTTATTTTTTAATATTTCTGTGGCACCAAGTTTGCCTTCCCTGTTCTTGAATCTAGTTTTTATTTGCAGGGGGAGGGGGGCTGTGTCATGTAAAGTAAGTTGAGAGATGTTGGGGTCCCAGGGTGGAAAATGTGTGAGGTAGGGAAAAAGCTAATAGGCCTACATCCTAACCTGTAACCTGCTAATCCTCTTAATCCTACTATCATCTCCCGTCTTCAACACCCAAGTTTTTTTGTCTTCAGAATCTGGCTTTTCAACCCATTTTTTTTATGGTCCTTTCGTTCAGGGAGTGTCTCCAACCTTTTATCTACCCTTGGTCTGCAATGTAAGATGACTATGCTTCTCTCATTACTAAATATTATTTTTTTTTTTGTTTAAGTTTAAAAGTTAAGAATTCTCTCTGAAAACTGCATTCATACTTCTATAGGGCAGCTAGGAAACCCTGGCAATAGCTATACAGAACAGTGTTTGAAATTCTATTTTTATATAAAAGCAAAGCTTTTAAATTGAATCCCTTTCATTGCTGTTGAATAGTAAACATTTTACAAAAAATAACTTTCAGTTGAATAGTAAACATTTTACAAAAAATACCATTGAAGAAATATGCTTGAAATCAGTGAAATTCTCAGTCAAGATAGTTACTTGTAGAAGTTTGGTGATTTAATAATGTTGTTGTTTTTTTCATCTGAAAAATAACTGGTCTTTTTTTTTTTATATTCCTCAGCTTTAGCCAATTTATTCTTTGTAGTGCTGTTTACATTTGAGATGGTTGTCAAGATGTACAGTCTAGGTTTCCAAGGTTACTTTGTTTCTCTCTTCAACCGCTTTGACAGTTTTGTTGTGGTATGCAGTATTCTAGAAGTGATATTGATGTATACTGAAGTCTTTCCTCCGCTGGGCATTTCTGTGCTCAGGTGTGCCCGACTGCTCAGGGTCTTCAAGGCCACGAGGTAAAAAGTGACATTTTTTTTGTCTTGTTTAAGCCTGCTATTTTAAATTTCATTATAAAATAACACCCATATAATTTGATTATCAGTAAACCCTGCTATTTTTTGTCAGGGAGTAAAAGTTTTATAAACGCAAATAAAGATTTCTTTGACATCATTTAACCGTTAACTGGTGAACTAGTGTTAAATAGCTGGTGAACTGAATGATCAGATGTAAATGGCTGGTGACTGTAGGTCAAGTTTACAATGCGTTTATAAAACTAGAGGCATTACTAAAAATTATGCTGTTAATGTTCAGAGCTTGATATATTAATAAAACAACCTTTGAGAGAGTGTTTAGAGAAATTAAAAAAGACCCACTTTCAAATTCAACCATATAATATCTTTTTCAAATTTCACAATTTCCCTTTTTTTTTTTTTAAAAAATCATTACTTCACATTGGCCAATCAAAAAGTTGCAAGTTAAAAGTCTGCTGCATTTATGAATAAATTTGTACTTGAAATGTTGAAGTGAACTCTGTGCTGAAATTTTATGTGTAATCTTTCTCGGGTCATTGGTCATCTTTAAGAAACCTGGTCGCCTCCCTCTTGAACAGCATGCGCTCTATTGCCAGTTTATTGCTGCTGCTGTTTCTGTTTATCGTTATCTTTGCCTTGCTCGGAATGCAGCTGTTTGGTGGTAAATTTAATTTTGAAGATGCTGAAAAACCTCGAAGTAATTTTGATGCATTTTGGCCTTCATTACTCACAGTATTTCAGGTAATTTGATCTTAGAACTTAAATTAATTAGTTTATTGTCAATTTGCAATATGAGAATAGGAATAGAAAAATCATTGCACCCAAACTTAACCCAGAAATAGATCTAAACAGATATAAATTTTCCCCAGTAAGTAGTCATGAATCAAATGAAACTGGGAGGTAATATTAAGATTTAATTGGACATTATCATTAACTTTTTTTTGTTGCTTGTAGAACTCATTTTTAAAAAGTTAGCTTTTTTTTATGCCATTTTTTCAAAAAAGCCACCTAGTACATGTAAAGTAAAGTTCCCTTAGCCTAAACGGCCCCGGGGCAGATGAAGTGTAGAATTCATCTGTAATAACCTCGGCATATGAAGGGATTGTGTGGTTAGCGCAACGCCCAGCCGCCTTTATTCACCCAACTTAAGTCAGGTACCCATTTAAAGCTGGGTGGACTTGTGGGACGACCTTGAAACAAATTTCGCCTGGAAAAATTCCATGGGCCTCACCGAGGATCAAACCCATGCCCAGGTAAAAAATAAATTTGAAGCCGAAGCCCATATTGAAAATTAAACAAGTTCATCAATTTAGATGAGTCATGCTGATTCATATCTACAATTACTTTCAGTGGACATGACCCTTTTTTTAAACGCATTTTTGTCTCTTTGCATATTGTTATAATGAAATCGCAGTTAGATTCAGAGTAAGGTAAAAGTAAAGCTTCTGAGAGAATCGTATTTGTAATTAAACCAGCACCAGGTTAAACCAGCACCAGGTTAAACCAGCACCAGGTTTCCCATATTCTATGCAGGTGCCCCTGGCTGACAGAGTGCATGCACACATTACAATAGATCGCAAAAATTGTTTCTTTCAGGAGGCATATATCCCATCATATTGTGCATACGAATTTATAACTTCCTTTCCAAGTTGTACGACCATTGTCAGAAAACATTTCAGCAGCATGCATGTGGAGAAAAAAAATGAAATGCCTACAGTGTTGCTTTTTTTTTGTGTGCACACTTAATTCTATTTCTTTCTTGACAATGTTCTGCAATGAATTTCAGATCCTGACAGGTGAAGATTGGAATGTCGTCATGTATGATGGCATCAGAGCTTACGACGGTGTTAAGTTTCCAGGTGTTTTGGTTTGCTTGTATTTTGTGGTGCTCTTCATAGTTGGTAACTGTATCCTTGTGTTTTAAAATTTAAAAAAAAAAAAAAAAAAAATTCGGCCGAGTTTTTTTTTTTTATGTTTGTGGTTAAGTATTCTTTGTTAGAAAGCTGAGTGCAAAACTTTGTTGATTTTAAATCCAAGAAATGGGTATAAAAAAAAAAGCATAAACTTAAATCTGTGTTTACTTCAACAATAAAGCTCTGTATTTATTTAGGGCCAAAATAAATAACCTGACCATAATGTCTTTATGTACCACTCAGTTGTGTCCCAAACAGAATAAATAGACAGATTAATATGATAACTCATATCAAAAGCATGACACCGCTTAAAAATTTTGCTTACATTTGGAATGTAATTACATCAACTCACAATTAAATTATATTGCAAAAAAAAAAAATGTATACAAAGAGGGCGATTTTGTTTTATTTTGCTTAAAATTAGACTCTTAATGTAAAGATATCACATAATTGGACATCACATAATCGGGATTAATGTCTCAAATCTGGTTATGTTTTTCTTAACAATTATAAAAAAGATATTCTACTAAATGTCTTTTTGGCCATCGCTGTGGACAATTTAGCAGACGCTCAGAGCTTAACAGAAATTGAGGAGGAGAAAAAAGAAGAGAAAGAGAGGACAAGGTCACTTAGAAGGTCAAAAAGCAGAAGTCCAAATAAGGAAACAGAGGTTTGAAAATACTTATTTTAAAATTATTTCCCTCTATTCTATTACTTGTGTCGTGTGGTGGCATTAAGATACATCAGCGGACAAGTCATTGCATTCTAATCCCAGTTCAGTGCTGCTGCCGTTTCTGTTCACCGTTATCTTTATTTCGCTCAGTATACATCATCTTGTTGGTCGATTCAATTTTGATTTTTATAATATGAGGCATCATTCACTTCTCAGCAGTTGTCTCTTGGAAACTAACTCTCTTTGGCCGATACAGCCAAATGATATGCGCAAAGAGAAAGACAGTGAGCTAGTTAATTGTACTATCGGCTATGGTGGGGGTGAAGGGCACTGCCAATACAGTCCCATAGAAGTTTATAGGATCTAAGAGATGAACATCTATCTGATTCTTACAGGGACTTAACATAATGATATATATTATTTAAATATGTATATATAGCTACCCATTTGTGGATATTCTAAACAAATTTTATCATTAATGTGATATGGTTTTTAATATCAGCTATTAATGACTGTTGAATAGTGCATCTTTAGTAACTATTTCTTTTTTGATTTTGGGTCACGTTAATCTGTCCATCTGTTTAGGGAGGTGAGGAAGAAGGTCTTGATGTCAATGGCAACGATAATGGAGAAACAGCAGAGAAGGAGTCAAATCACCTCAGCAGGCAGCCAAGTTCACGCAGCAGGAGGTAACACTGCTAAATAAATTTTAACCCTGTGAAAATGTAATGACTGCCCGAGTTAAATGTGTAAACTGTATACGTGTAATGACTGCCCAAGTTAAATGTGTAAACTGTATACATGTAATGACTGCCCAAGTTAAATGTGTAAGCTGTATACATGTAATGACTGCCCAAGTTAAATGTGTAACCTGTATACATGTAATGACTGCCCAAGTTAAATGTGTAAGCTATTGAAAATCAATAAAAAAAATAAAATGATTTAAGGATTGGAAAGCCGATAATATTTCTTGTACTGTAGGCTTTTTTTTAAAAATCTCATATAGTTTTCTTGACATCTCATCGTAGTAATTGATTGTTTGGTTCCGCAAAAGTATTTCTGAAATTTCACATACAAATTACTGTGTATTTGATTTTTTAAAAATTTACAGTAACAAAAATGAGATAAACATAAACATTTTAAAATGTTTTAATTTCTCAGTAATTCTTGTTTTATTTTTTTCTCTAATTCTGCCATTGTCAGGAATCTTTGAATGACAAAGTAACTTTTAAACATTTTTTAGATCACAAAGGAAAGATAGCATCTTAACAGACCACCATGTGCGTCTAGACCTTAGTCCTGAGCACAATCTCTCTGGAGAGTACAGGAACAGTCACAAAGTTCCTCTTCGAGGTTTGCTATTGTTTTCTATGACCTTTATTCTGTTTTTTTTTTGTTTTTTTTTTTGTTAAATATTTGTTCTTTACTAGCTCTACCCTGCAAAATCTTTTCAAAAACTTCCTTTTTATAAACCATGTAATAGATTTAAAATGATTTGAATAGTTTCTTTTTCCAAATATTTTGGGTTGGTGGTCAAGACACAACCACATCCTGGCAATGGTCTGACTAAAACCGCTGAAATTCTCAACAGCCAAAAAGTTGCTAGCCCAAAATTGTTTTCTGTACGAGCGTTAAATTCAATTTGTGCATCAACAGTAATGGAGGGTATATAAAGCAAGCATTTCCCAAGGTTTCTCTTGTCATAGAGATTTGAAGAATGCGATAAAAAAAATCTACTATGATCGGATAAATTATGTAAACCGTCAGGTCACTGTAGTCGGATGGGGAGGGATGCTCACATGATTTGACTTTCCATGTGATTCTTTAAATGGTCATGGATCATTTCATCACACAACTACTAAGTTCGCTTTTTTTTTTTTAATTTGGTGATGTATTCTTATTATATACATGTACTTGATCCTTTAAATTTTTTTCTTGTTCTTTTTATAAGTATACTATTGCTTTGTTGTTAGGGTTTACTTTTTCTGTCATTTTTATTGTATAAACCCTGTTTGTTACTCAACCAGATGATGAAGAGGGTAACAATGAGGCCACAGATGAGGAGGAAGAAGAAACAGAAGGCTCAGGAACAGAAGAGGAGGAAGAAGGAGAGGGAGATGAAGAGGATGAAGAAGACGATGCGCCATCATCGGCACGACCCAGGCGGATGTCTGAACTCCACATATCATCCAAAATCAAACCTATCCCTCCATTTTCTTCCTTGTTTTTATTTGCCCCAACAAACAAGTGAGTGTTGAAGCCTGTTACTGGCAGAGATTCCATGCGACTATTGTTCTTGTGCCACTACCTTACAAATGTAACATGTGTGGGTTCTTGGAGATTACATTTTTCTTTAAAAATTGTTCTCTCTGTCTCTTAGAAATTTGATTAGTTTATTGTTGAACATAATTATCAGGTCCTTTTTATATGTGTGAGACACAAATGTTTCAAGGAAATCACAGATCAAGCCTTTTTTAAATATTTATACATGTATGATATTTTTCAAAACCGATTGCTCGCACAGATGACATTAAAAGTCTCGCTCACAAAAATATAGTTGAACGAATAATATAATGAGTTATTTCTGTTACTTTTGATCTATGAATAAACGTGACAAGATAGAAAAAACACAACTTCTATCAAAAATAGTATAAGTCTGAACAAATAGTGTTCCAATGCCTCGTTTTTATTAACTACTGCTAAAGTCCTTTCATATTGTGGCCTGTTGTTAATATATTTATTTATTCATGCTAAATATCAAATTTATAGAGATATAATGAGGCCCATTGATACAAATGTTTAATTTAAATTTCTCAGTTTAGCAAAGTTTTAGACTGTATTGGAGAAAGGAATGTGGGGAATTGTTTGTTTGGTCCAGATGTTTTTTTGGAACAGCTTAAGATGAGTACATGGAAGGGGGGGGGGTACATGATTCACTAACATTGAGGCTCTAAACCCCATTCGCCATTACAGGTGATTGGTTCTAATTTCAACTTATCCCCACCCCCTTTCCCAATAAGGTGGCCTTGTTTGTGCCAATCCCTCAATAAGAAAAATGTCAAAACAAGCAATTAAGCCTGTTCCATTCTGGACACAGGACGTGTTAGCGCATTTTCATGTTATGTATCAGTACGTATGCTATCTTTCAGTAAATATTTGTAAATTTTGGAAATGTTTATAAATTCAATTGTGTAATGCATATATCTGTAAAAAAAAATTTATAAAGACGTTTCTTTATATTTGAAAAAAAATTATTTTCTCTTAAATCTAACTACAAGTGGTTTGTGGTCACTGAAATAGGGCTCATAATTGAAACATTCTAAATTGTAGTCATTTAATCTTCCGAAAACTCCGTCAATTGTTGCATAGCTCTGATACTTTCAATTAAACTCAGAACACAAGCTTACTATTTCATTTGATGAGTTTCTTAATAAATCTTGGTGAAACTACGTGCTGCAGTATTTCGCACCAAATGAACAGGCTATTGAACGTACAAGGTGTATATATAATATATAAACCCCTTAGGAGCCCTGAAGCCCGGCCCTCAGAGGTCCTATCGCGAAATGAACTTTTGATGTACACATGGCAGGCCAAGACCTACAAAATGATATATACATCATGGGTCTAAGACTTATAGTTGCTGAGATATAGCGCTCCTTTATTAATATAGCTTATATAGTAAAAAACGGTACTAAGGCCCCTTTTACGGCCCTGAGAGGTCAGATCGCGAAATGGAAAAAAGTCATTTCTTGACAGGCCAAGACCTACAAAATGATATATACATCATGGGTCTAGGACTTATGGTTGTTGAGATCTAGGGTGTACACGGACAGACGGACGGACAGACAAAACGGGGACAATAGAGCATTTTTTTTTCGAAAATGCTCTAAAAAAGGCAGCATATAAATACAGGCTCACATGCTGTTCCAATAATACTCTTCCCATTTTTCCAGATTTATAAATTTCCATTAAAATTATTTTAAGCATAATTTTTACAACTGTTTGATTACATAATTTATAAATGTCTCTAAAGAATCTTAATAGTAGTCGCAGATTGGTGGGATAAATTTATCTACGTCATCCAGCTTCAGATAACAGTATTCCTTGAAACTAATTTCAGATTCCGGATCTATTGCCACAAGACGTGTAACCATTCTTACTTTGGCAATGTGGTTCTGGTTTGTATCCTCATCTCCAGTGCCATGCTGGCCGCTGAGGATCCGCTGGATAACGATTCAGAAAGAAACCAGATTCTGAACAAGTTTGACTACGTTTTCACCGCCATCTTCACCATTGAGATTATAATTAAAGTAAATATGGCCATCTTGAAATCTGATACTTTAGTTGTTTTTTTTTTTAGTGAATTTAACTTTTAGTGACACGTTCACGCACACCTTCATACCGGTCAAGTTATTTATATAATTTGTTATATAGTTTATGTCTGTCAATCTTCTAATAACATTTACAGGTCATCACTTATGGCCTTATGCTGCACAAAGGAGCCTTCTGTCGCAGTTTGTTCAACATGTTAGATTTATTAGTTGTGGCTGTCTCTCTTATTTCATTTCCTATCGAGTATGTATCCGTTTAAGGTTTTTTTTAATGTATGAACATACCCTAAGGAAATATATATGTTTTATTCTTATGTTGAGATGTTTAAACCAGTGCTGTATTTGTCAATAATAATTTTTTTTCCTACGCACAGCAACCAGGCTATTTCTGTTGTCAAGATTCTTAGAGTTCTTCGTGTGCTCAGACCGTTAAGAGCAATTAATCGAGCTAAAGGGCTTAAGGTACAAGTTATTACTTACTGTATTTATAGAACCAATTTAAATGTCATATGCACATCTAGAGTTGTCATGTATAGGAATTATTTATTCAGCTCAAAGCCTTAACTTTTCCCCCCTACAGCATGTTGTGCAGTGTGTGATAGTGGCCTTAAGAACCATCTACAACATTATGTTGGTCACATTTTTACTCAACTTCATGTTTTCCGTCATGGGTGTACAGCTGTTTAAGGTATGTTGTTTTTTTCATCATCTGTAACATTCGGCTAATGTACACCTGACTGCACAGCCCTGGCCCGAAAAATTCCATCCATTGCTTGATTTTATTTTTTTTTAGTCAGCTTTAGATCTGTACCTGTAGTTGCTCGGTGGAGGGTGGTTTACCCGCTGGCAGCAAGTTTGTCAAATCAACCCATTCAATAAACTTGAGGTCAAGAGTTGAAATCCTGGTCGTGCCTCCTGCCTTTATTGAATCTCTCCTGGGTGCTGACTCAATGTCGTTTCTATCCTCATTTACGTTGGTTACCACAGAACTGGTCCTACTAAACTGTCCCAATGTTTTGGTATTTTATTTATAGATATCTTCATTGTGGAATAGTAGTCAATGGAAATTCAACTCCCCATAGATACTAGAAACAGTTGAACCTGTCGCTGCATTCAGGGACTCTCAATGGGATCTCGGCTTCTCTCATTTTTTTTTTTTTTATGATTTATTATTAGGATGAAAAATATATACATCTACATACTTTGCTTCTTTTCAGGGTAAATTTTCAAAATGCAATGATGAATCAAAGCTAACAGAAGAGGAATGTAGGTAAGTTAATACATGTAATGCTCTTACTGTCAAAGCTTGTCTTGACTTGTGCTAATTATGTTAATTATTTGCTGATAGTGATTTCGTGTTTTATATTTTTTTTTGTGATTTTGGTTTACTTGTTGTTTGAAAAAAATTAATTTTTGTTCATTTCACATTCTTTTAAGAAAAGTTCAATTTTACTGTCTATAATTTATTTTTACTGTTTGCTTTCAAATCGATAAGCATAATTTTTTTTGATAGAGGTATTAAACATAAGATGTGATCCTTTAAAAAAGTTGCTTTTATGCAGAAAGAAAACCAAATTCAATTGGTTAAATTCAGATGGTTAAATACAGTTGGTTAAATACAGTTGGTTAAATACAGTTGGTTAAATTCAGTTGGTTAAATTCATTTGGTTAAATACAGTTGGTTAAATTCAATTGGTTAAATACAGTTGGGTAAATTCAATTAGTTAAATTCATTTGGTTTAATTCAATTAGTTAAATTCATTTGGTTAAATTCATTTGGTTAAATTCAATTGGTTATGATTATTTCACAGGGGCCATTTTATCACCTATGAGCCTGGTGACTTCAAAAATCCAAAAGTGTTAAATCGGACCTGGTCAAAGAACGACTTTAACTTTGATGATGTTAAAAATGGGATGCTAACCCTTTTTACTGTGGCCACATTTGAAGGATGGCCAACGTAAGGCGCAGGATTAAATAGTTAGATCTATGTCTTAAAACTATTATGTAAAAGCACAATTTAAATGTAATCCAAGTAGAAATACATGTTAAACAGTAATTAACGTAACAGCACAATTTAAAGGTAATTTAAAAGTCTCGATATTTTACGATGTTAAAATCTTTTGACTGCAGCCTGTTGTACAAGTCCATTGACTCCCATGAAGAAGGCAAGGGACCCATTCAGAATTCCAAGCCTGCCGTGGCTGTTTTCTATTTTATATTTATTATTGTCATTGCCTTCTTTATGATGAACATCTTTGTGGGTTTTGTGATCGTCACATTTCAGAATGAAGGAGAACAGGAATATAAAAATTGTGAGCTGGATAAAAACCAGGTAACAACCGCTGCTGTGCAAAAAAATGGCTAAACTTACATATATATTTTTACAATATTGTGCAATAATAATAATAAACATTGGTTTAAACTAATTCATAATTTTCTGCAATGACTTATTTAGTCCTTCTTTTTCTCTTTTGTTTTTGATTTCAGCGCAAATGCATTGAGTTTGCTTTAAAAGTGAAGCCCATCCGACGTTACATTCCGAAGGCGAGATGGCAGTACAAGATTTGGTGGTTTGTTACATCTCAGGCCTTTGAGTATGGTATATTTGTGCTAATCATGTTGAACACTTTTACCTTAGCAATGAAGGTTTGTACATTCAGTTTTTGGATAATATTTTTTAATGAAATTTTCACAAAAATGTAATCAACCATTTACTCATCCACTGCCACTAAAGTCTCTATGCACAACCCATTAGCAGAATGGTAGCTTATTATTTGATGCCATCACGTAGCTATGAGATTCTATGTGGCTGTTTTAAAAATAAGGAATTTGTACAAATATTTATTTAAACCAAAAAAAAAAAAACATTATACCTGGGACAGTAATAGCTCATTTGCAGTTAAAAAATTATTTTTTTTAAAATCTTAAAATTGCTTTTAAATCTCTTGACTTATAAGAGTCTTAAATTACTTAAAGAATATTCTCATGCCGAGACATTGATTTATCAGTAGAAAATTACCTAGATAGGGAGAGTGACCAGTAATGTGAGCCATGTATGGGCTGACACCATGGGGTCAGTTACTGAAGAAAAGAATTTCTCAGATGTATAATAGGGCGGGGCCTCATTAAGATATATCTAATTAAAGTGAGTTTATTTTTTGGTTTTAAAGAATATTTCTATAATTCTTAACTGACTGTTAAGTTTTCAAAATATTAAAATGAAAAACACATACATGGTGATACGTGTGAGTTATTATTTTTATACGAATCTGTTTCACTTTTTATTTGTTTCTGGTGGGCTGCATTTTTATCTTTTTGCTGTAATGACGCTGTTCAGTTTCATGCCTGAGCTAATTTTATTTCCTTCCTATGATGCAGTATCATGGTCAAACAGACCCATACGAGGATGCCATGGATTACTTAAATATGGTGTTTACTGGAGTATTCACCCTGGAGTTCATATTAAAACTGGCTGCTTTTAGATTCAAGGTAAATATATGGGGGACTTCTATGGAGCTTTTACTTTTTTTTGCTATAAACTTGTTATTTTTTTGTTTATTTTTATCCATTCTGTTAATTAATTACTGATAAATATTTTCTTTTTACTTTTAGTATTGAGGTCTGAATTCATTGTACAATATTAATAATCTGAATCTAACGTATGCTGAAAAATAACTCGACCCAGTAATTTTTTTAATTTTTAAATTATTATCATTATTAAACAAAAATCCTTGAGAAAACTTAAACATTTAAATAAAACAATAACTAAATTTTTATAGTACATATTTTTTTATTGAACAAATTGACCGCTCAGTATTTAATTAGTTGTTTTTTTTACCATCCTAGAATTACTTTGGAGATGCCTGGAACGTTTTTGATTTCATCATAGTGTTGGGCAGTTTCATTGACATCATCTACTCGAAGATAAATGTAAGTGTCATTTAAATACCTTTTTTTTTTAAGGTGCATCTGTATAATAATATTCAGGTATAAATGCTGGCCTCCCACTCAAAGTCTAATAATTTAATTTTTCTTTTAACCTGTTTCGGTTTTTTTTGCAATGAATGTTGAGTGTCTTCATTTTATTCATGACTACTAATAAAAATATTTTTTTTTATTGTATTGGTATTATGGCATCACTCTTTGCCTCTGTTGAATGTGTTAATACAGCAGTAAAAGGCCGAGATTGGGGAAGGGTTGCAGTATATTTTTGTTATTTTTGCTTTTATCAAAGATGTCAGCTTTTTACCATCATGCACTTGAATATTAACTATTATTGCAGATATATTTCAGGCAGTTTTTGAGATTAAGGTATTTCTTTTAACAATTTAAAAAAAAAAAAAATATACAATAAAAAAAAAATGGCTGACACATCACTCTGCCACAGTTGTTGCATGTGGTTATGAAATAATTTGATTCTATATTGATGTACTTTCAAAAGCAATGACACCTGTTATTAATTTCCTCTTTCACTTTGCGTACACTTTTGATATTTTTTTTTTTCATTAAGAAAGTTTTATTTCATCTTTGGTTGCACTGGAGCGATAGCTTAATGCCAGAAACTAAGATAATATTTGCTTGGTAATGTTATGTTGGTCTATCATGCTGTGGCTATGTCTTAACATAAACATCCTCTCTATCAGCCCCTTCCCCGCACCCCTAATATGCCATAATATAAAAATAAAAGTGATTTGGGTTCTGCGTTAAATCGAAAGTAAAAACTTAAATACAACAGTATTTCAGTTTAAAATACAATCATGAAAAGATCGGATCTGCCCGAAACCAAAAATAACCTGGCCTACCGATCAAGCCTAAGAGGATATAACTCTATGCAAAGTTTTTTGCAGGGTACAGCTAGTTTTAAAATAATATTCTTTCCTGGTTAACTTGTCATTCTTGCTACCTCAGCATAGAGGGAATTAAAATGGTTTTTGTTTTGACGAAGTTATAGATTTTATCATCTACTGAATCATTTTTGACATTCACTCATGCACAAAATTCCATGAACGTCTGTGTGTGTGTATGTGTGCAAGAATATTATTACAAGCCATTTATTTACTACACATGCAGCCTGAGAAAGAAATTGTAAGTAAAATATTGAATGACAGCGTCATATTATTACAAAAAAAATAGTATTTCTTATATTAGATTCTTTTTTTTTAATCTTTACTTAAATATATGCATTAGACATAGAAATACAACTAACCAATCAGCTTAGACTTTTAGCTAATTAGCTTAGACTTTTAGCTCTTCATTTAGACAATGACTAAAATATTCTTTTTAATTTAAAGACATACATATTTAAAAGTACATTTTAGAAAATTAAAAAAAAAATCAAGTTCATTTTTTGATTTCCATTGCATGCTGCCTTATTTTTTTAAAAATAGATTTGCATGCCTTCTAATGTTGGGTTTTATATTTCCTCTGTCGTTTAGTGCCCCACCCCCCCTTCCTCTCCTGTTTTATCTTGACCTTTGGTCCTTGTTTTTTTCCGTATTCTGTCTAAAGTATTCTTTACCCTAAACATGATAGGTTTGGGCTTGGGCACTGGGTTTGCATTAAAATGAATTATCATAAATATGGTTCTTCAAATTTAAAGTCTCTAAGCTAACAGAAGTAGAATTAGGAAACAAAGCCATAAAATCTGGGGAGTTTGTTTTTTTTTTATTGTTTTATTCCTGTGCTATGACAACTGCATCTCTTAAAATTAATTTGACCGCTTTGTTTTAATTGGTCTGAAATTTTGTTTCACCCTGGGTGTGTGCTAAGACCGCATCATATGATTATGTCATAGGAGTTTCATATATTTGGGCCTTGTAGTGTTTAACCAGATATCATGTTTTACTGTTTTCAATCATTATTTCAACTGAAAGAATTTTGAAGGGTGAGAGTTTTTTTTACCTTTCCACACATTTCCACAATAATTGGAGGATAATGCTTCATAACCGTGTAGGTGTGGTCTAGTTGTTATAGCCCCTTATTTGCTCCATCAGTGAGTACTCGTGTCCTTATCTGGGTCCAAGAGTTTTTAAGTTTTGTGGCAATGTCAGTTTTTCAGTCTCAGTTAACGAATAGTGCCTCAGGTTATGAAGGAATGCAATAGAGAGAGAAGGAAAATAAGGTTTGACGTTGGACACAACTAATTGTGCACACTACAAACAAAGGCCATATTATGCGAACAAAAATGTTGGCCTGGAAGGAGCTGGCTGAGGACTGCAGTGGGGAGCTCACCAGAGATGAGCTTGTGGGTCTTCAGAATAAGCAGCTTGTTTGTAACTTGAGATACCATTGTATTTTGTAGATGCTATGTGCCCTTAACCAAATGCCCAACTCATTTCACAAGTTTTCTTCAGTGGTCTGTATAATGGTTTGATTGTTTGCCATTGTGTCAGAGGAATGGTTTGATTGTTGGCCATGGTGTCAGAGGAATGGTTTGATTGTTTGCCATTGTATCAGAGGAATGGTTTGATTGTTGGCCATCGTGTCAGAGGAATGGTTTGATTGTTTGCCATTGTGTCAGAGGAATGGTTTGATTGTTGGCCATCGTGTCAGAGGAATGGTTTGATTGTTGGCCATGGTGTCAGAGGAATGGTTTGATTGTTGGCCATTGTATCCGCTGATGTTTTGAGAAAAGAAAAAAATCCTCTTCAAGATCATCCATACGAGTTACTGTTATTTATTGGCTTGAACATTTTAATCAAATATATCTAGGCTTTATATCAGGCATAAGAATTATTTAGCATTTTTTATATGTGGCATAATTTGTTTTAAAATAAATAATTATCTTAACATATTATATATAAAGCTGATATCCTTAAACACAATTTTGCATTTGCAGCATAATACATTTTAACAGATATTTAAATCTTGCAATATATATTCGTGCTCTTTTTCAGAAGCTTGTAATTTTTTTAATTTTCTCACTTGATCACTTTTCTCCTTATTGCATGAGACTGCATGTCTGTCAACTTTGATTTTTTTTTTATCCTAGAGTTAATATAAAGATGCTGTTTACCATAGCTGGCAGCATATCTAGAGTAAAATATAAAGATGCTGTGAACTATAGCTGGCAGCATATCAGGGAAAACTATATATTCCTATAGAATTTTCGAGAAAAAAAAAATTAAACTTTATTAAATTGTTGAAAATTAGTTTTCGACATTCAAAACTCTTTTTTATACAGTATAACCAATCACATTTGCAAGGTTAGGCTCATTTTTAAAGATGAAGACTTAGTTCCCTCATTGGTAAATGTTTTTATTTACTTATAGAAAATAAATATAGCCTGGCTACCCACAAGTAATGAACAGTGATTTGGGGATAGTGATGATGATAAATGAGTTCTTCATTTCGGTAAAAATAATGAGAATAAATGGGCAGTACTGTATCACTATTTCTCCAATTTAATCCATTTGTTTTTGTTTTTTTTGTAAGCATATTTAAAATATTTAAAAATATGGATTTAACCCTTATAAAGTATAAACTGCTGTTTAGTTTTCATGGTTGTTACAAAACTTACTAATTACATAAATATTTTACAAAAACTGTTCTAAAAATAATCTGTAGATGCTAATTAGCTCTTTTCTTTGAAATGTTCTGGAATTTTCGAAGCACAAATGTGAAAGGTTTTACTGTATACTTGCAGGAAAACATTTGCTATTGTTAGAGCTAAAGCAATGAATATAGAAAAAAATTAGAATGGTAATGTAGGTCACTAGTACATTTTTACCTTTTGATTTTGGTTTTCATGAAAAGGAAAACTTGACTGGCTATTGATTTTATGTAAATGAGTTGCTTTGAATTATTTCCTTCTGGTGTTAAAACTTATTGACAGTAAATGAAATTAAGATATGAATTATTTTTTTATTTTTGATCATCTAATTCATTGAATACTTTGAACTACATATTATAGCCCTCAACTTATGAAATTTTGTTCGCTTGATTAAAATCATAAATTTCCCATTCATTAATTTTTTTTTATTTGCTACCTCATTTATCATTAATAATTTTTTTTTTTTGCAAGAATTTTTTTATTTATTTATAAAAGAAATAGAAGGTAGATATGTGATGTCCAAAATGCAGCCGAATGGCCTCACATGAGGTGAATGGCTGCCATGAAAAAAATAAATACATGTATATGTTTCTTTATAATAATATTTTGATATCAATGAGTCTGCAGCTTCTCTAACTAGAATAAAATGTTCAATGTGGCCATCAGGAGTGAAAAGGTTGTGCACCTCTGCCATAGTTGGTTGTTTGATTAGCCTGTATAGTATTTTTGTTATAAATTGTTTTTGATGTTGGCTCAGAAAATTTGATAAAGTTACAAGCTATAATAGTTGAGTCAAATGAAATGCTTTCACTTAAGTTAAATTCCACACTGGACTCGAGTCGATGTTGTTACTTTGTAAGTTTCCATGTTGATATTCCACATGTTAATAAAACCCTGGTATGGTAATAAAACCCAGATATGCATGTTACCTTCCAGATTTAGATTAGTCCTGAGCTAGAATTGCTTTGTTTCAATCATCTCTGGCTTTTATAGTGAGAAAGAACTCAGATTAATTTTTATTATGTAATTAGATTTGTCACTATGTTAGGTTTCAATATTGTTCAGCTGCATGTTAATGTTCAGTTTCCAGAGGTACTTTTAATACTTTACTGTAGTATACTTCTTGTAGCTTTACCAATTGTCCACTCAGTTTAACTTTTAGCTCTCATTTATTCCTTTTTTTGATGAGAATTCACTTTTTTTTTCTCTCTCTCTCTACAGCATGGCCAGTCTGGTTTCATCAGCATAAATTTCTTCCGACTTTTCCGGGTCATGCGGTTGATCAAGCTGCTAAGTCGTGGTGAAGGCATCCGAACGTTGCTCTGGACTTTTATCAAGTCTTTTCAGGTAAGTCGAATTGTCCTGCCATAATATTTATTTGTAATGTCAATAAGCATTACAAGTGTTGCATTAAATAACAGTTTTTTTTTGTAGCTTGGTATTACATTTAAATAATTGCTTGCATCATGCACATTAGCTACTTTATGAAATGTTATTAGTCTTTGACCCTAAGATATTTTTTTTTCTCTTCCTGCAGGCTCTTCCATATGTGGCTTTACTCATCGTTATGCTGTTTTTTATCTATGCAGTCATTGGCATGCAGGTAGAGTGATGTCAATTTCAGTGTTTTATGATCACAAATATGTCTTGCCGAATTAATGTCTGTCCATCTGTGTGGTCTTGTGTAGTTCTCCCTATCTCATGCTACTAACAGATCACGGGTAAAGTACAGATGGTCGTGTGGTGTAGAGCCCTCAACTGTCAACCTCAGATTCCCAAGTGCAAGCCTTGGGGAGTGCTTGGTTATGGTCAAGCTCCCAAAGTCCTCTCAGGTTTAAAAAAATGAGTGCATGGCATTATTTAGGGAAGTAAAGGCAGCTGGGTATCATGACGGCCATACAATCCTTTAGTTTGTTACGGCTACAGATACTGGGGAATTCTGCACTTTATTTTCCCCAATGGTTGTGAGGGGGGAAAAATTTCTTTTTTTTTTTTTTTGGAAATATATGTATTAAAAATTACCGATTTTTAAAGTTAAGAATCAGCATATATTTTTTTTGGATTATGCTATTTTGGGTTTACATATTAGATCTCCATTTGTTAATTTTTTGTTAGTTATATGAGATTGCTAAAGATTTTTTTTTTCATTGATATGACATGCTTTTGTGTTTCTCAGATGTTTGGTCGCATCAAACTAGATCCAGAAACCCAGATTCACCACATGAATAATTTTAGACATTTCCATTTCGCTGTCCTGGTCCTATTCCGTTCAGCGACGGGTGAGTCATGGCAGGAGATAATGCTGGCCTGTTCTGACAAGGCAGAAGTATCATGTGACCCTTTGGTTGTGAGCAAGGTCAACGGGACAGAAAGTTCGACAGAAAGATGTGGAAGCGCCTTTGCTTATGTTTATTTCATCTCCTTTTATATTCTTTGCTCATTTTTGGTGAGTAGTAGAATTATTATTTTTAAATCAGACCTGAAGTGAAGAATCTATATAAATAATGGCGAATTTAAAAATTAATACAACAGTATTCCAATTTAAAATCGTCAAACGTGAACAATAGTAATAAAAATCTTGACAAAATCGGATCTGCCCGAAACCAAAAATAACCTAGCCTACTGATCAAACCTAAGGGGATATAACTCTATGCAAAGGTTTTGGAGGGTACAGATATTGGTGATAATATTGTCGATTTAACATTTTTATCAAACTGTTTCACATTATAATGAAAATTCTTGTTATTTAGGAAAATTTTGTTTTGGTTTCTATTAAGTATTCATTTTTTTTTATTTGTTTCTTTCTGTTTAGATTATTAATTTGTTTGTGGCAGTCATTATGGACAATTTTGACTATTTGACCAGAGACTGGTCAATACTTGGACCACATCACCTTGATGAATTTGTTCGCCTGTGGTCAGAGTACGATCCTGAAGCAAAGTAAGTTTTTTTTAAAATTCTTTCCTCATGCACCTGGTAACCGTTATACATGTATAAAAAAAATGATTCCACCCGTATCCATGCTGCAGATGTGGTGAACCTTATCTCTTATTTTACAGAGGCCGAATAAAACATTTGGATGTTGTGACCCTGCTTAGGAAGATATCTCCTCCTCTCGGCTTTGGAAAACTTTGCCCTCACAGAGTGGCGTGCAAGGTGAGCAGACACTGTCGAGTTTTGATATTTAACATAGCTGAGTCAGCCCTCTGACAAAGGACGAGGGGAGGGGGGGGGGGGGTGTTGTCTAGGTTGTGATGAGGTTTATGCTTGTCTTCTTTGTTTTAACTCTACATCCCAGTGTAAGGCTCTGGCCTGCCTTAATACTCTCCTTTGCTTTTTCCTGATCCATGGTTATCTCCCCTCCCCCTTCTTTCACTCCCAGGATGTTAGTCTTTCTCAACCTCACCAGTCCATTTGCCTGTTGGTCTCGTTCTTTATTCTTTTCTGACAAGCTCCACTGCTTTGTCCACCATTTAATTTTACAGGGACTTTATGAGATTATGGCCAATTAAAATGACCAACACAGTTGTTCAGTATTTGACTTGGTTTCAGATTTCTTTTCCCCTAATTTACATATGATACCAGACATAGACATAGAGTGGAATACATACAGATTCTAAATACTATTTTATTTAATCATGTTTGAACCATTCTTGTTTTAAAACTGTTTAAAACACAAATAAGTTGTTTAAAACACAAATAAGTTGTTTAAAACACAAATATATTGTTTAAAACACAAATAAACTATTCAAAACACTAATAAATTGTTTAAAACACTAATAAATTGTTTAAAACATACCTAAATCTAATTTTCATCTGTATACTTAGTTAGAAGTCAGACAGTAAATAAATCAGTTAACTTACTGCTCAATCAATCAAGTGTATCAATGTTGTCTCAATCAAGTATATCAATGTTATCCAAGTTACTACTTGAATATAAGATTGAGCATTGATTTAAAACTCATTTAAAATTTTAAAATATAGCAAAGTTATTCTTTACAATGGACTTGTTTCTGCTGCATTTAGTTTTGAGACTTTGTAGGTTAATTTAATTTTTTTTATGCAACATTACAGAGGCTAGTGAGTATGAACATGCCCCTGAACAGTGATGGCACGGTTATGTTCAACGCAACGCTGTTTGCATTGGTGCGCACATCGCTGAAGATAAAGACAGAGGGAAATATTGATCAGGCAAATGAAGAGCTTCGGGCTGTTATTAAAAAAATATGGAAGCGGACAAGCCCCAAGCTGTTAGATCAAGTGGTCCCTCCAGCAGGTAGTAAGTAGATTAGGCTGACGCATGGCAGCCTGGCACTTTGTTAGATGACTCACTACAGCACAGTACATTTTTTTTTCGATTTTCTTTTGTTAAAATTTATGAATGTTTACTCAAGTAATTCTAGAAATATAAAATAATTAACATAAGCAAAGAAAAAAAAATTTTTTTTTGTCAAAAATCAATTTCTGATGAATTATTCTTCAATATTAAAATCGTCCCCCATTATCTATTTAAAATGGTACTGAATTTTATAAATCTATTATTTGAGGTAAAAATGAAATCATTTCGGTAAAATTTGACCATCTAAATCCTTTTTTATAATGTCTTATACTGAATTTTCATTAAGATTTTTTTTCAGTTCTTTTCAAGGTTCATTTATTCAGAGTGAGCAGTTTATTTCTCAGAAGACATTTTGCAGAGTGGACAATCTGATTATGAATTTTTATATTAATTTTTAACAAAGCCAAGAATTTTTTAAAATTCCTATTAAACTGGCTTATTTCTACATCAGTAACGAACTTTTTTTATCCAACGTTTACCACTGGTGTTTGTAGAAATATGATTAGGCCTAAGCCCCTCCCGTTAATATTTAGACCACCATTATTCCCATCAGGCTAAAGTAACTTATCTAATCATTTTAAAATTGGTGATGTAGCAAAATGTTTCTTATAACATGAAGAATTTTTTTTCCACCAAAAAAAAAAATTCATTTTTGCATATTAAAAAAAATGTAACAAAGAAAAATAATCAAAGTTGCTAAAACTAATAAATATTTCATAAGTTTCCAGAGCAGGTTGTCCACTCAGTGAAAGTAATCTGTTTTTATTCATTTAGACGAATGAAATACATTTTTCACAGTCTTATCTTTGTTGTTTTTTTATTCCTTAAATAGTTCTTTTTTTTTGTCTAATTATCCTTTAAATTTGGGAACATTTTGACTATTTCTAAAGATCCCAGTCATTAAAAATCTTTTTAGTAAATTGTGTGTGTGTGTGTGTGTGTCAGGAATGTTCATTTAATGTAGAGTAGATGTGTGAAACAAACATTTTTTTTTCTTAACATTGTCATTTCCCACCTTTTTTTTTTTTTTGCAAAATTGAAAAGTTATCTACCCTGTATTGAACAGTTATCTACCCTGTGAGTGCCCCTTTTATCCTGTAGGAGCTAGTCATCAATGTAGGAACTATGGTGTAGAAATTTTTTCCACTGGATGATGTGTTTTTTCAATGATCCTCATTATTATTTGAAGTTTAGCATCACTTAATTAGTCAAATTGTTACATAACTTCACTTTAAAAATTTTAATTGAACTTTGTTTTTTTTTTTTTTATTTATTAATAATGGAAGTTGTTTCTTATCATCTGTGTAAGTCGGTGTTTTCTTTTTAGTCTAAGTGCTGTTGAATGTTTTAATGAATTCGGTTCGTGCACACACTTTAAATTTGTTCCGTATTTCTCGGCAGTGTTTATAATTTGAAAAAAAAAAACCATACACGTCTACATTTATTGTGTTGTTTTTGAGCACTGTTAAACGGACCTTACTATTTATATTTAATTTTGGATCTTTTTAAAAAAAATTAGTCCTTGAATTTTTCAATATTTTTCTGAATCATATTGAATGTTAGTTTTTTTGAATTAATGTAAGCTAAGTCTTAAAGAAAGATATATAGGTTGTTGTATTTTTCAAAATTAGTAATTCTAAATAAATAACATGACACTTCTAAAATTTATATAAAAATATAAGTTTTTAAACAACTCCAACTTAATAAAAAAGAAATATTGATCTTAGAGTTGATCTTAGAGTGGTTACTCTTAAAAAAGAATGTACTCACTATTTGATTTCTGTCCATAGGAGATGATGATGTCACTGTTGGAAAATTCTATGCCACATTTCTGATTCAGGATTATTTCCGCCGCTTTAAAAAGAGGAAAGAGCAGATGGTGAAAATACAGAAAGGCCAGGAGCATACTAATGCCTTGCAGGTTAGTTTGACTTGTGGGTACGGCATGCTACTCTAACTTACTCATAATGATAAATAATTTAAAAAATCGTACCTCTCTTTTCCCTTAGGCTGGCCTCAGAGCAGTTCACGATCTCGGACCAGAAATTAGAAGGGCCATCTCTGGAAATCTAGATGAAGAAGAGATGCTGGACAAGGATGTGGAAGAGCCAATGCACAGGGTTAGTTTGGAAAATGACAATAGTTTTTTTTCCTATTGCTAAAAAATAGGCATTTTCTACTTTAAATTTATTGATAACTTGTAAGATTTTTCTTCTCATTAACATCCATATATGAATTCAATGCACTGTAATATACAATAATCTTTATGTTGTTTTTTTTTTTCAGAGAAATCATTCTCTGTTTGGAAGTATGGTCAGTGCAATGGCCGGTGTACGCCCCATTCTGCCATTTTTA
>JAGDYQ010000068.1:85163-258138 GCA_021962125.1 Bulinus truncatus
TATATATATGTATATATCCCACCCTGCTGTATATATTACATAATATGAATTATAAATAATTCATCTAAATCATTTTTATTGTGAGACTAACACGACGAGTTTGAATAGTTGAAAACAAATATTTCGGAGAAACTAAACAATGGGGAAATTGAAATGTCAGTTTATAGCGAAGTTGTTTTTTTTTTTAATTATTTTTATGTGTGTTGATTAAAGTTTCAAAAACAAACCCTCTCCATTTCTTTATTTATTGTTTCCCTGTGAAATAAATCTCAAATAATTGTATTCGAATGTTTAGTGGTTGCTGTTTGTTCTCGTTCAATGTTTTATTTATTATTTAAAGGGTTGAAGTTGTTTTACTTGACAACAGTGTGTCATTTAAAGTGCAACTTTCATTGTGTTGATCTTATTCAATATTTACGATGTCAAGTCTTATATTCAATAATTATTTCATTTTACGAGACCCCCCCCGCCCACATCACTTTTTGTTTCAATAAAAAATGTCAAGGTTTAATTGCTTAAACCCTTTTATAAATCTAGGAATTTAATATTAATACTTACACATGACATTTATGTCGATCCTATATGTTAGTAATGCAATTACTAAAATCACATTTTACCTGCAAATCACAATGTAAAAATGTAACGAAAATGCCAAATGATATATTACTCAAGTTATCTCTATTTCAAGTAAAAATTTTTACGCACTTAACGACAGGGAAAAAACCAGCAAAAAATGCTGGGGGGGGGCTCACATATAGTAAAAAAGACAGTTTGACAGTTTGACAGTTTGACAGTCTTATTAGTAACTTTATATAGAAAAATATGTATTGATGATGTAGTCTGGGTGTGGGGTGGCTCAAGCCCCCCTGCCCCCCACCTGGTTGCTCCACTGCTTAACGACATGTTCATATTCAATGAGTCATTGTATTAATTCACCTAACGGAATGTTCTCACATCCGATGGCTCACTCTGTATTAGTTCACCTCTTCACATCTAATAAGTCACTGTGTGTTAGTTCACCTCCAACGATAAGTTCACCATCAATGTATCACTCTGTATTAGTTCACATAAAGATATGTTCAAATCTAATGTACCACTCTGTATTAGTTCACCTAACGACAAGTTCACCATCAATGTATCACTCTGTATTAGTTCACCTAAAGACATGTTCACCATCAATGTATAACTCTTGTATTAGTTCAACTCAACGACAAAGTTCACCATCAATGTATCACTCTGTATTAGTTCACCTAAAGACATGTTCACATCCAATGCATCAATTTCTGGTAATAGTTCACCTAAAGACATGTTCACATCCAATGTATCACTCTGTATAAGTTCACCGAAAGACATGTTCAAATCCAATGAGCCACTCTGTGTTAGTTCACCTAACGACATGTTCACATTCATTTTTTTACGTCGACATTGCCAGGCATGATAGGGTGTAGTGTGCCTACAACACAATCATTGTTGGTGGCGCTGATGCGTGTCTGCTATGCCTACAGAGCGGCGGGGTGAGTGTACCACTACATCTGCCGGGATGGCAGAAAAAAGGGTTTTAAGACCTGCCCAAATAGCAAGACCAACAGGGGGTGTGTACTTTTTTTCCTGGCTAGGAGAACTCCAATGATCTTTTCCTAATAGACCATGGTATGCCTCCCAGACATATATTGCATCGTGGCTAAGATCCATTGCAGGGTTGATACTACTTCTTCATCTTAGTCGCGCATAATAGTTCACTTTATTAGTTCACATTCGTTCTAGTCGTTATACGATATCTGGCTAATTATTGACAGTATTGCAATCAATGTTGTGGCTTTTCCAGGGTTAATTAATGCAGTTTCTTAATTTCAAATATTGATTTTTTTTCGTTACAATCTCTAACACAGAGTCTTAATTCTCAAATTTTATTGTTTTTAATATCATAAATCAACAACATCGATTGGAACAAATCAATACATTTTGCGATTCTCCAATCTTATTTTTCTAACTTCAGCTCTTATTATCTCCCTTATGGCCTCCAATTTTAATATTAAATTAATTTTTTCTTGTTTGTTCAGTTTTTTGTTGGTGCTGGAATTGATTCCGTTTTCATATTTTTGCTGGTGTTGGAATTGATTCCGTTTTCATATTTTTGCTGGTGTTGGAATTGATTCCGTTTTCATATTTTTGTTGGTGTTAAATTGATTCCAACAATATACGCTGTATTAAAATGATTAGTTTGATAAATCAAATTAAATAATGCCACTGTCCCTGAAAAGCATAAAACATTTTAATATAATTATTAAGACATTTTGTCAATGGCTGTTGCAATGTTATCAAATGAAATAAAATCTTGGTTCTGAAACATTTGAAAAAGTAATGTACACTATTAAACATTTAAATAAATAATCTTAACTTTAATGCATTAATTTCATCATGCGATGATTTTCGTCATTCAATTCACAATAACATCACCGCATAAAATCAATAAAATGACTACAGAGACAAGAATTCTGTCATGTCACAATATACTAGTAATTGTCAAAATGAAGCTCTTCTTTATTCTTTTTGTTTCTTTTTTTCGCTGTCCTAAAAATACTTCGATCACATTTAAATAAAAGCTATTGGTACTTATTAAAACAATTAATACCTTTTATATAAATAAATTACCTTCTAAATACTTTTTTGTAAATATATATTAGTGAGTACCAAAATTTAAGGTTCCTTTAGCCCCTATTCTATGAGGTAAACCAGAATTAATCTGTATCTGTAGTCACGGCAATATTATGGGGTTTTGTAGATAGGAAAACATTCTAGTGGTTCTTTCACAAGGGACGAACTACGGACCCTTAGGCAATGGCTAAAAGCGCTGGGTGATACCAAACAGACATTCGTTCCTTTCTGTCCCCCCCCCAATCCCATATTTGTAAAAAAAGATTTTGACAGCCTTCCGCATCCCATCTTCCCTCCATTAAAACAGGGGGGGGGGTTTCAACGTTGAAAGTCGCAGGCCACCGTGGGCTAGAAAATTAGTCGATCGGGGCGCACTAGGAGCAGTCTGATTGAGTGTTGATATTATTAACCAACATATAAATTTAGTGTACACGACATAAAATAAAAAGGCTACTGTCAAGCGTCACCATAAAACGTGGCGGGCCGAAACAAACTTTCCAGCATGCCAGCTTTGGCCCCCGCGGGCCTAGTTTGCCCATGGCTTCTATAAACACTACTCAAAATATCTATAAACACTACTCACAATATCCATAAACACTACTCACAATATTTATAAACACTACTCACAATATCTATAAACAATACTCACAATATCTATAAACACTACTCACAATATTTATAAACACTACTCACAATATCTATAAACACTACTCACAATATCTATAAACACTACTCACAATATTTATAAACACTACTCACAATATCTATAAACACTACTCACAATATCTATAAACACTACTCACAATATCTATAAACACTACTCACAATATCTATAAACACTATACAATATTTATTTAGCTTAGGAAGTTTTGAAAATATTAAACTAGTGTATTGTGATCGAGAATTTTACACTTTTTCATTTTTTTTTAATTTCTAGATTTAAGTTACAATGAAATAAAAAAAAAAGTCGAAAATTGAGTTAAAATTTTTCAGAGACAAACATTCAAGAGAAACTGAAACCAAAATGAAAGCCTGAAAAACACAAGGATTCTACAGCACGATATTCTACAAATAACAATTGATTACATTTTTTACTTAAATTGCTTTCTCGTTTATTTTATTATTCGATTCAAAATTTAATAAAGTCAATAATAATAAAATGTTCATTTATTTCAAAAATCTAAAAATAACGTAACTTTATAATTGCTAATGTTTTGTCGCCAAGTTGTCTGATTCTGGAGCAGGAAGTTGGGATTCGGACTTTTTTTCTTTTTGTTTACCGTAATACAATGTAATTTCTCAAGGGGAAATACATCTTCAGTTGTTCAAAGGGACGTAATAGAATTGTCGAAAGTGTTTTCAAGAGACTAAATTAGTTTTTGGCCTCAGCTCGGGTTTTTTATAAATAAAGAGCACATCAATCACTGCAATTCTTAAAAAAAAAAAATATTTTGATTTGTAAATCGAAATATTTCCATTCTTATTTTATTTTATTTTGAAATGTAATGCGACTGTACGATCAGTCTCTTTATGTCTAAACATTAAATACAACAATAAAGAATCTACAATTTGTAATAAGATCACTGATATAATGTATCACTGATATAATGTATCACTGTTATAAGTGTATCACTGTTATAAGTGTATCATTGATATAATGTATCACTGATATAATGTATCAAACTTTTATGAGTGTATCATTTATATAATGTATCACTGATATAATGTATCACTGTTATGGAGTGTATCATTGATATAATGTATCACTGATATAATGTATCACTGTTATGAGTGTATCAATGTGATATAATGTATCACTAGATATAATGTACATCACTGTTATGAGTGTGTCACTGTTTTAATGAATCACTTTTATGAGTGTATCACTGATATAATGTATCACTGTTAGGAGTGTATCACTGATATAAGGTTTCACTGTTATGAGAATATCACTGTTATAAGTGTATCACTGTTACAAGTGTATGACTGTTATAAGTGTATCACTGATATAATGTATCACTGTTATAAGATTTCAAGAGAGACACGTCAACTCATGATAATAAAACTTGAACTACTTCAAACATTAGTACCGGTACTTTTAATGTGAAAAAACAATTTATAATCAAATTAAAGAGAAGGAAATTGATACATTTAACCTATTAATGGACCTTGGTCTAGGAGTGCAAGTAAGTTATTTGATCAGTCATAAAAGTGGCTTCCAGAATGCCATATTTGGTTGCCCAGTTATCTCACCACTCACTTAACGACACAATTTGTTGTCTGGTTAAGTCGGCTCTCAGAAAGCCATAATCTTTTGGCTACTAAACTCAGATTGCAGTGGTCATTTTTCGTTGTCTAGTTATCTCACCTGTCATAAAACCATATTTCGTTGTCTAGTTATCTTGCCTGTCATAAAACCATTTTTCTTTGTCTAGTTATCTCACCTGTCATAAAACCATATTTCGTTGTCTAGTTATCTCACCTGTCATAAAACCATTTTTTCGTTGTCTAGTTATCTCTACCTGTCATAAAACCATATTTCGTTGTCTAGTTATCTCACAAGTCATAAAACCATATTTCGTTGTCTAGTTATCTCCCATGTCATCATATTTTATAGCTAGTAATGTCGGCCTCCAGAAAACAATACTTAGATGGCTTCACGTCTAGTGTTTCAATGTAATGTGATAATGATCTTCTAATTAACAATTATTGTCAAAAACATTTTCAATCTTTTTTAAAAACATTTATAAGGGATTGTGTTTATAAATAACCATCCAACTCCTTATTATTCAAACAAAGACAAAATTTCTTTCATTGGAATGCACAGACCTGTGTAATTAATCTTATTATAAGCAATACATCAATACAGAAAAAAAAATATTCAAAGAAACAAAACAAAACAAACAAACAAACAAAAAAAAAGAAACAAAAAAAAAAAAACAACAACTAAACAACGTAATTAGGATGTCAAACTGAAACAAGAAAAGTTTTCAATTGTATAATTTCTTAGCAATATATGTAGGTCAAGAATTATGGTCTCACATTATTGGAAACATATTTTGGTATCTTCAGTATTGCTGGCTATAATAGTCCACCTTTAATACATGACTCACTAGCAAACCCGACTACTTATGACTTTATTGATGGTGAATACACAGTCTGTGGGCTATCAAAGTATTCACATAGGGGAACATATGGTCTGTTGACTGTCAATGTGGACATTTGATTGGAAATTTTTCAACCTCAGAATTTATTTCCATGAACTCGGTTGATACTCCAACCTATTAATTTAGTTACATAATGTGTGTATCAATACTACTGATTTTATAATAAGTTACATAATGTGTGTATCAATACTACTGATATTATAATAAATTCCACATAATGTGTGTTATCAATACTACTGATTTTATGATAAGTTACATAATATGTGTATCAATACTACTGATTTTATAATAAGTTACATTATGTGTGTATCAATACTACTGATTTTATAATAAGTTACATAATGTGTGTATCAATACTACTGAATTTATAATAAGTTACATAATGTGTGTATCAATACTACTGATTTTATAATAAGTTACATAATAATGTGTATCAATACTACTGATTTTATAATAAGTTACATAATGTGTGTATCAATACTACTGATTTTATAATAAGTTACATAATGTATGTATCAATACTACTGATTTTATAATAAGTTACATAATGTGTGTATCAATAGTACTGATTTTATAATAAGTTACATAATGTGTGTATCAATACTACTGATTTTATAATAAGTTACATAATGTGTGTATCAATACTACTGATTTTATAATAAGTTACATAATGTGTGTATCAATACTACTGATTTTATAATAAGTTACATAATGTGTGTATCAATACTACTGATTTTATAATAAGTTACATAATGTGTGTATCAATACTACTGATTTTATAATTAGTCAATATGTAGACATTAGACACATACATAAAAAATATCTGTGCTTTTTTCATGGCTAATATCTGACTATGTCTCATGAACTAAACTAACTAAGAAATTTTTTAAAATAGCCGTGTACTGATATAGTTGGTTTATAAACATTGGCATTTAAAGAGTGCCACACATCTGGTAAAAAAATGACGGAACACGTCTGTAAAAAGGAAAAAAAAGCCATTATGGCAGAACAATGTTCTAATTCTGGCCTGTCAAGGGTTAAACCATCCTGACAACTACCGTAAAGTGTCACGCAACACCAAACAGTGATGTGTGCGGCCAAAGTTTAAATGTGTGTATCTGACCATTTTGAGTTGCCATTGATTACTGTACTAAGAGCATGCGCAGACCTTTCGAAATGCGGCTCCTATATTGAGAAAGTCTGGAAACTTTTTTTTGGAATTTCCGTTATTTTTAAAAAATAAGATTGCAAAAATAAGATTAAAAAAAAACACTTTATATTTGTTGTTGTTAATTTTTTTTTACTTTCTTTATCGCGGAAAATGATTGATTTTAAATTCCATGTTGAGTAAATGTAGAAATATAGAATATTGATATCATTCTAAATATATGTCTCAGTTACTTGATGAAAATGTTGGTTGACACAATAAAGATGTTGATGTACACCATACAATATACGTTCATTTTATTCATTGATACTAAATATAGATCATTTACTGTGTATGGTAAATTTATTAGAACAGGGGTGGGCACACTACGGCCAGTTGATCTGTTCGATGCGGCCCACGACAAAAACCATTTTTGTTATAATGTATACATTTGACTAATATAAATGTATGTAGACGTTTTACACATTCCACTCATATGAATGCATATAGACGTTCCATCAACAAATTCTTGTTCTGGCCATACTTTCAAAATTGAGAAGGCTATTGGGGGTGGGGGATGGGGCCTGTTATTTAAACATAGTGTGCACACATCTCTAGAATCTTGGGATTTAAATTTCTATCGCTCACACATTTTAACTGGGGCGGTCAATCATTCACACGATGAGAACCGCCTATATTTTGAAAGACTTTTACTTAGCTTGCAGATTTCTGTGCACTGATGGATGGATGTGTGGGTGTACTGATGGACGGACATGTGGGTGTACTGATGGACAGGGACATGTGGGTGTACTGATGGACGAACGTGTGGGTGTACTGATGGACGAACGTGTGGGTGCACTGATGGACGAACATTTGGATGTACTGATGGACGAACGTGTGGGTGTACTGATGGACGGACATGTGGGTGTACTGATGGACTGACGTGTGGGTGTACTGATGGACTGACGTGTGGGTGTACTGATGGTCGAACGTGTGGGTGTACTGATGGACTGACGTGTGGGTGTACTGATGGACGGACGGGTGGGTGTACTGATGGACGGACGTGTGGGAGTCAGAAAAATATGTTTCAGGCTTAGGGCCTTTGCAGAAGTTCTGTTTATAAAAATGAAAACACTTTTGTGAATTAGAATGTTGTGACAAAGATTCGTAGTGTCAGACCGGGCATCGAACAGGTTAAATACATGGTAGAATTAGGATTAAAAAAACAGACATGAAAGACATGCTGTTACATTTAGCTACCATTTGACTAGAATGACTCTTGCCTGTCTATGGTTTAAAGGTACTACAATGACACATTATATTCAATTTGGTGAATGGCAGAAACATTACTAAATGCTTTTCATGGCTTCGAAAATACATAAAACAAAAAAATTAAAATGTGTTAAAAGCTTTTTTTTTCAAAAATATATTACATTAAATATGAATGTATTTTTAAGTGAATTAAATAACCCTGACCATCAATAAACCATTTAACCATTGTCACGTTAGTTAGAACGCTTGACTACCAACCAGGAGGGCCTGGGTTCAAGTAGCCTGTGAGTGCTGTGACCTGTAACTCTGGTACTATCGATGCCCTTAATTCCCTTCAGCTCAGGAACTGACAATTGTTGTGGGGAAGGAAAAACGGCTAAACATTGTACTAGTCATAGATTGGCTCTGACTACAGAAACAAGTGAACTTCATCTCACCTCGATAGTCTTTATAAGGGGACTTTTTCTTTTTATTTAAAGGTTTAACGTATTACTGAAATATGTTCCATTGTATTACTGAAATATGTTCCATTGTATTACTGAAATATGTTCCATTGTATTACTGAAATATGTTCCATTGTATTACTGAAATATGTTCCATTGTATTACTGAAATATGTTCCATTGTATTACTGAAATATGTTCCATTGTATTACTGAAATATGTTCCATTGTATTACTGAAATATGCTCCATTGTATTACTGAAATATGTTCCACTTTATACATATACTATACTAGTTGCAAGTACCCGGCTTTGCCCGGGTTTAAAATAAGGTTTTCTGTTTACCTTTTGTTTTCTCCCTCCCCCTCTCTCCCTTTCCCTCCCTCCCTCTCCCATCTCCCTCTCTCCCCTCTCCCCCTCCTTCTCTCCCCCTGTCCATCCCCCTCCCTCCCTCTCTCCCCCTTCCTCCTTCCCTCTCTCTCCCTCCCTGCCCCCTCTCTTTCTTTATCTCTTCCTCACATTTCTCCAATCCTCTCTCTCCCTCTCTCCTTCCCTTCCTCTCTCTCCCTCCCTCCCTCCCCTCTCCACCTCTCTCGCCCTCCCCTCTCTCCCCCTTCCTCCCTCCCTCATTCCCTCTCTCTCTCTCCCTGCCCTCCTCACTCTTTATCTCTCCCTCCCTCTCTCCCTCCCCTCTATCTCCCTCCCTACCCCCTCTCTCCCTTCGTTCCTTTCTCTTTCCTTTCCTCCCTTTCTCTCTCCATCTATCCCTCTCCCTCTCTCTCCCTCCCTCTCCCATCTCCCTCCCCCTCCTTCTCTCCCCGCTGTCCCTCCCCCTTCCCTCCCTCTCTCCCCCTCCCTCCCTCCTACCATCCTTTCCTCTCTCCCCACCTGCCCCCCCCTCTGTCTCTTTATCTCTCTCTCCCTCCCTCTCTCTCTGGGAACAGACAGACAGACAGACAGACAACAAATGCGTCTTATAAGTATAGAGATTATTCTGAAAAAAAAAAATTGAAAAAAAAAATTAAAAAATTTCACTGTCAGGATTTGAACCTTCACATAGTCGGCCAAATTTGAGTCACGGCCAAGCGAATAACCGACTGTGCTAGCGAGCCACACAAACAAAAATTTCAATTTTTAATAGGTTATGCGCGCAAGTTCTATTCGGGAAATGACGTCACAGAGGAATTTTATTTACGGCGCCGTCGAGATTACTTTAATATAGTAAAATACTAAAATAAAAAAAAAATTAATTACAATTAAACTACACATCGAGATGAAACGAAACCTGTCCTATAACCTTCCTCATGGGTGTACTGATGGACGAACGTGTGGGTGTACTGATGGACTGACGTGTGGGTGTACTGATGGACGAACGTGTGGGTGTACTGATGGACGAACGTGTGGGTGTACTGATGGACGAACGTGTGGGTGTACTGATGGACTGACGTGAGGGTGTACTGATGGACGGACATGTGTATGTGTAACAAATTTCACATTATTTTGTTACATGGATATTGAGTTATAAGGGAACAGACAGACAGACAACAAATGCGTCTTAAAAGTATAGAGATACATTAATGTATTACGATATACATGTACTGTGCACTTTATACTGTATACTATTAATGTATACTGTATACTATATAAATGTATTGTATAATATATTCTGATTACTATTTACTGTGTACTATATTATTTACACTATTACTGTATACTGTATATTATATACTTACTTATTATACCAGTGTTTTGTGACTTATTGTTTTATACCAGTGTTCTGTGACTTATTGTATTATACCAGTGTTCTGTGACTTATTGTACTTCATTTAAAAAGGCGAATATTTAAATAAGTTTAGTTATAATGTACTGTTTGCATCACAGAACATATTTTATATAAATGCGCACACTCTAATTAAAAGTACCGTACCATTGTTAGTGTTATTGGCTTTCCTGTAGGCACAAATGGTAAAATAGTTGCGGGGTTTTCAGGCGAACATGACTGTAACAGTGGTAGATAATACCAACATGACTGTCACAGTGGTGGATAATATCAACATGACTGTCACAGTGGTAGATAATACCAACATGACTGTCACAGTGGTAGATAATACCAACATGACTGTCACAGTGGTAGATAATACCGACATGACTGCCACAGTGGTACATAATACCAACATGAATGTCACAGTGGTAGATAATACCAACATGACTGTCACAGTGGTAGATAATACCAAAATGACTGTCACAGTGGTAGATAATACCAACATGGCTGTCACAGTTGTAGATAATACCAACATGACTGTCACAGTGGTAGATAATACCAACATGACTGTCACAGTTGTAGATAATACCAACACGACTGTCACAGTGGTAGATAATACCAACACGACTGTCACAGTGGTAGATAATACCAACATGACTGTCACAGTGGTAGATAATACCAACACAACTGTCACAGTGGTAGATAATACCAACACGACTGTCACAGTGGTAGATAATACCAACATGACTGTCACAGTGGTAGATAATACCTACACGACTGTCACAGTGGTAGATAATACCGACACGACTGCCACAGTGGTAGATAATACCGACACGACTGTCACAGTGGTAGATAATACCGACATGACTGTCACAGTGGT
This sequence comes from Bulinus truncatus, assembly GCA_021962125.1. Taxonomy (NCBI): domain Eukaryota; kingdom Metazoa; phylum Mollusca; class Gastropoda; family Planorbidae; genus Bulinus; species Bulinus truncatus. The sequence goes on from JAGDYQ010000068.1 coordinate 96,487, forward strand.
AGATAATACCGACACGACTGTCACAGTGGTAGATAATACCAACATGACTGTCACAGTTGTAGATAATACCAACATGACTGTCACAGTGGTAGATAATACCAACATGACTGTCACAGTGGTAGATAATACCGACACGACTGTCACAGTGGTAGATAATACCGACACGACTGTCACAGTGGTAGATAATACCGACATGACTGTCACAGTGGTAGATAATACCGACACGACTGTCACAGTGGTAGATAATACCAACATGACTGTCACAGTTGTAGATAATACCAACATGACTGTCACAGTTGTAGATAATACCAACATGACTGTCACAGTTGTAGATAATACCAACATGACTGTCACAGTGGTAGATAATACCAACATGACTGTCACAGTGGTAGATACAACCAACATGACTGTCACAGTGGTAGATAATACCAACATGGCTGTCACTGTGGTAGATAATACCAACATGGCTGTCACAGTGATAGATACTATTAACATGACTGTCACAGTGGTAGATACTATTAACATGACTGTCACAGTGGTAGATAATACCAACATGACTGTCACAGTGGTAGATAATACCAACATGACTGTCACAGTGGTAGATAATACCAACATGACTGTCACAGTGGTAGTTAATACCAACACGACTGTCACAGTTGTAGATAATACCAACATGACTGTCACAGTGGTGGATACTATTAACATGACTGTCACAGTTGTAGATAATACCAACATGACTGTCACAGTGGTAGATAATACCAACATGACTGTCACAGTGGTAGATACTATTAACATGACTCACAGTGGTAGATAATACCAACATGACTGTCACAGTGGTAGATAATACCAACATGACTGTCACAGTTGTAGATAATACCAACATGACTGTCACAGTGGTAGTTAATACCAACACGACTGTCACAGTTGTAGATAATACCAACATGACTGTCACAGTTGTAGATAATACCAACATGACTGTCACAGTGGTAGATAATACCAACATGACTGTCACAGTGGTAGATAATACCAACATGACTGTCACAGTGGTAGATACTATTAACATGACTCACAGTGGTAGATAATACCAACATGACTGTCACAGTTGTAGATAATACCAACATGACTGTCACAGTGGTAGATAATACCAACATGACTGTCACAGTGGTAGATACTATTAACATGACTGTCACAGTGGTAGATAATACCAACATGGCTGTCACAGTGGTGGATAATACCAACATGACTGTCACAGTGGTAGATAATACCAACATGGCTGTCACAGTGGTGGATAATACCAACATGACTGTCACAGTGGTAGATAATACTTATGTGAAAGATTCCTGCAAATAAACAACAACCACACCTTCTCTCTGATAACTAAACACTGAAACGAAATTTTTTCAGGAAATAGAACAATATAGATGCTATGCCTGTTCATGGCAGCTATATTTTACAACAATTTATGGCCGAATATGGTCATTGCACAAAGGCATAAGATTTCTACTTCTTTTACACTCCATAAAACTCAGTTTAACATTAAAACGTGGAATTGTATTGATCGAATGGCTGAATGAATCATCAATTATTTATCTTTATCATCGTCTCCAATCATGTCAGTTTTGATGAATGATGCTCTAAAAGTAGAAATGTTTAATGATGTATGCTGTAAATGATGTCAGGTGTGATGATTGAAAGTCTAAATCAGTGGATCCCAAACTATTTCGATCTAAAGATCCGCTCAACAGTGCTTTTGGTATTTTTTTGAAAAAAGTTCATTTATCATGAGTATTTGTTTTTTTTTTATTGTTCACGGCAAACTTCAACCAATCATACGATTGTCCACACAACGAACACGCAGCATTACGAAATCGCCACTGGAACTGATTTCATCCGTTGTGCGATGTACCAAATATCCCAGCATTCCATCAACAAGTAAGACAGGACACAAGTTGACGCATGCAGAGTCGTGGACGGAGTAACTGTCTCCTAGGGAACGACATTTATTTTGACGTAGTTTCCCTTACAAAGCCAATACAGACCATGTGACGTAGTTTCCCTTACAAAGCCAATACAGACCATGTGACGTAGTTTCCCTTACAAAGTCAATACAGACCATGTGACGTAGTTTCCCTTACAAAGTCAATACAGACCATGTGACGTAGTTTCCCTTACAAAGCCAATACAGACCATGTGACGTAGTTTCCCTTACAAAGCCAATACAGACCATGTGACGTAGTTTCCCTTACAAAGCCAATACAGACCATGTGACGTAGTTTCCCTTACAAAGCCAATACAGACCATATGACGTAGTTTCCCTTACAAAGCCAATACAGACCATGTGACGTAGTTTCCCTTACAAAGCCAATACAGACCGTGTGACGTAGTTTCCCTTACAAAGCCAATACAGACCATGTGACGTAGTTTCCCTTACAAAGTCAAAACAGACCATCGTGTTAGGCCTAGGGTGAAGTGAGTCTCATCTGCTACTGTAGCCAGGACATTTCTGTGGAATCGTGCGGCTAGTACCATGCCCCCCACCCCCGTCTTATTTTCACCAACAAATGTCTGGCACCCCGACACTCAGCAGGGTCTAGAAATCGAGAAATTTCGGTTAGCAGTCGATGTGTATGTTTGTGTAGTCCAGTTTATATAAAAGCTTCATCTGCTGCTGTAGTTTCTAATTCAAATTTTCTGAACAATATTACTACTTAAGACCACAAGAGATGCTTTACTTGCTCTAAAGGAAATTTATTGAGCGAGTTCCCAACTCTGACAGACTTACACTGCGTACAGTCGTTTACATTAATTAGGAGACAGACATTGGCAAGTGGCTGCCTAGAGTCGCAAATGTTCAGATGTTCGCAGTTGTTTTAATTCTTTGTTGATATACTGTCGCTGCACAATATTTATTTCTCGTAATGTATTTAAGTTGGGAACCCGATCAGAAATAGATATTTGGTTTTTCAATTTTTATCGATGATCGCAAACTGAAGAATTAAAAACTACCCTGTGCTGACAATATTATATTTACAGAAATAGGCTGATTCAGATTAGTTTTAAATTGTATTTGTACATCGCGTCTCATAAGCCGATAAGACATTTTTTTCATTAATTTATCAATATTATTTTCATTTTGAGCTCATTTACTTCATTACATTTGTTAAGTATGTTCCTTTAAAATATTCATAATTTTTTTGAGTAAGAAAAGTAGAACGTTTCCAACAATCTTTTTCACGAGATTTAAGATAGTATGTACAAGATGTCTCTAGCATGAGACTTAAGACAGTTTTACCAACAATTTCTAGAATCAAGTTTTTGATTTAAGAACTAACTTGATTTTATTTCTAAAATTATAAGATTTTTTTTTAACATTCTTTATCGTCTTAGTCAGTCACCTGACTTCAGAAAAAGTAAATGATGTCCACATAGTTAGAATATATTGATGCTCAAACAATATGTCCTTAAAGTTAGAATTTATTGATGTACAAACTACGTGTATGTCTCTATAGTTAAAAGACATTGATATACAAACTACGTCCCTCATTGTCAGAATTGTAAAACTATTTCACCACAGTCAGAAAACATTGCTATTCAACTCTTGGAATCTGCGATGGTTGAACTAATAGAATGTACAGCCTTAATGACATTTAGCACAATATTATTCATCTTTAAATCTTTGCGCCAAACCTCGTACTAACCATTCGTTATATCAAATGTCAAGGCCGGGAATCAATAAAGAGATTTTCCATAAAAGTTCTTGAATGACAACTAAAATTTCTGTCATGTAGTTTGAACAGTTTTATTTAAATTTCTTAATTTGGACGCTTCTTTATATGACAATAATGAAGCCACTTCTTCCATCACACTCTGAGGTGGATTTAATGACGAGTGCACCGAGTCCCCGAATGTTTAGAGGCTCTACATTAGGGTGATAACAAAAAAAAATTTTATGAAACCACTTGCAATCGAGGAAACTTTATGTGTAATTTAAGAATATCAATCGCATTTTTAATTTTTTTGAAAAAAGTTCCCCCACCTCCCCATTTTTTGGAAGATAAAAGTGAAAAAATATTTTTTTTTTCAAAAAAGGACATGTTTTTTTTTTTAGCTTAATTCAAAAGAGTATTAATAATAACTAATCAACTTTTATTAACAAATAAGATACAGAAAAGTTATTAATATGTACAGAATGTACAAGAAATGTTCAAAACCTATTTTGTCCTATGAACTTCAGATTCAAAAATTCAATTTTTCTCGATTTCGCATGAGTTCCGCCATCAGTTTCACAGCACGTTCAGCAATTTGATTAGATCTGGGAATGTCAATTAATGACTTCTCGACTGACCAATGGGTCTTTAAACACTTATTTGCCTTCTTGCGTTTTATCTTGATGAGTGAGGTAAACATTTAATTGAAGGACGCTTCATTGTAGTGTTGCGAATCGAACCAAGCATTTGCCCATTCGTAGGAAATGAAGTTGCAGGCAGAAGCAAGAATGCTGCACCACTCTGGTATCAGAAATAATGCTATAACAGTAAATATTGCACGTGAGTTCTATCTTGCCTGGTGTAAATTTGGTAATTTATTCCAGCTGATGCGAGGCCAACGTGAGTTCTCGCCTGTGCTAACATCTTTTGTCGCAAGAAGCGGTAATCAGCTTGAAGAGTGGCATAGTTTTGTGTTAATTTGCCAATGAAGGAATAGTTGAGTTCTGGTTTGCTCGTTGGCTCTTGAATAAGAAAATTCATGACATGTTTCAGAAGAAGGTCGAGCACATGGTGCTTACAGTCAATATATTGTGGTTTCTGAAAGCCATTGCTCAAGACATCATCCTGTATGAGCTTTACAATCCTATGCAAATGGTCAGTATTTCTGCGGTCGTGTTGCAAATTAACATACAAATATTATCTCAAGCATCATATTCATCAATTAGCTGATGTAGTTCATTGTGAATGGCCACGGCAGAACCACTCTCACATTTGAGAATACCGAGTTTGATTTCGGTTGTCATCTTTTTCAGCAAACCTACTTGATACTCTACCCCTTGCACTCTTTTACCATCAAACTGGAGACAATTGGGATCTTTACTTTGAAGTTTTTGAACAATTTTAGTTTTCATTTTCCGTCCTTGAGAGATTACTCGTTTCCAGACACCCGCCTGACTTGGAACCGGTACATCATGACCCTGTTCAGCAATGGTTGCAAGAACGTCATGTGCTTTATGTGTGGAAATGTTTTTCAGTACTAGTAAACCCGCCGTTCTAATGCTTGCTCTTTGGTATGTCGGTTTGCATTCAGAAGATGACGTTTAAAAAATAGTTGGCGACTCAGGTGAAGAAGCAGAGGTTGCAGAATCCGAAGATTTTGAGACAGTTGTATGTTTTTGTGTAGGTTTTGAGACAGTTGTATGTGTTTGTGTAGTTTTTAGACAGTTGTGTTTGTTTGTGTAGGTTTTGAGACAGTTGTCTGTGTTTGTGTAGGTTTTAAGACAGTTTTATGTGTTTGTGTAGGTTGTGAGACAGTTGTATGTGTTTTGTAGGTTGTGATTGAGAAAAGCTGGCTTGAGATAGAGTTTTTGATGGTCGGATTCGTTTTCTTGGGTGGAATGATTCCAAAGGGGCTTGTTTGACCATTGAATAACCAATCTTTCCTCCACTGTTAACTTGCCTCTGGTAGAGCTCTTTACCCTCTGTGCTTTTCCATTCTCCATTAACGTTGGTGACATCAAATAACTGAGAAAGTGTTATCAGATGGTTTCTTTTTGTTTTTGTCATATAAATCAATTAGACCATTGAGTTTCGTTCTGATTAGTGTGCTGGACAATAGTGGAAAGTCTTGAATTTCCCTCCAGAGCAATTCTATATCAGTAATCATAATTTTGATTCGATCCAGTCGCCATTTCTGGATATTGAACAGAAAAGTGAAGTTTCCAAGAAATTGACGGTTTGTGAGATTGATTAGCTTTTCAACAGATATAATTCTTGGATACCTCTTCTGTTTAGAAGATGAGGGAAGATGAGTATGGTAAATGCCTTGTTTATAAACAAATGGAAACAGATGACTGGAATGTGCTTAAAAGCAGTCTAGAAAGTCATATAAAAAATTCAGTGTGAAATTGAAACCGAGCGTCAAACTGCGCGATATGAGAAAACAAAAATGAAAAGATGGGGGAACTTTTTTCAATTTAAAAAAAAATTAATGTTGCTACTGTCATCTACATACAATTGTTCCTCGAATGTAAGGGGTTTCAGTTTCATTACGAAAAAAAATGAAAATAGTTATCACCCTACTCTACATAGCCCAATTTTAAACCAACATTTTCCTGTAAGCTGTAAACTGACATACGTCCGGCCCTGGTCACATTATATTCAATTTGAAAAACTTGAAAATCTGCAGTCAGTGTCAGTCGAATGTCAATCCACTCTCCAATTGTTTCTATGGTGAGAGATAATAAGATACAACAAGTCTCATTATGTCAGGGCATAATGTCTGCTACATGACTTGTTAAATTGCCTATTGGCATCAAGTTTTGATTTTTTAACTCTCAGGTGACAATCACATCACAGAGGTCGCCTGAGATGCTGTTAAGAAAATCACATGTTGACTTGTAAGATTCACCCGTCCCCCTTTCCCCATATTTTGATTTACCACACATTCTTTCAAAAGCTTCCAATATTCCAGCATATTTAAAAAAAAATAATATTAATTGTAATAATAAAAAACAAACGCACCACAAAGGTATAAATAGGTGAGATACCTCACTTAGGTGAGATACCTCACTTTATTCTGCAAAAGATTTTTTTTTTCTACATACATTTCCGTACAAAATATTCTTGTAGTTGGAGCAATTACAGTGTAATAACAATCTCACATTCTATTGACACTCTAAATGTCTACTAATCTAATTAACCAGACTTGAATTTTGATTGTCTGATTGCTGTTAATCGAGCTAGAATTTTAAAAAATGCAATTGCAGGTTTAATTTTTCAATTTGCAATAATACTGTAGTTGTGCGGCTGTCGTCGTTTTTGATTTATGTGATTGTAAATTTTATTTAATGAATCATTTAATGATTGTTTATTTCGCTGCATGAATTAGCCATTTAATGACTGAGTATTTCGTTGTATAATTTCAGCTGGTTGATGAAGACAGTCTAAATGCATCCATTCTGGTGGATGATGATAACTCCAAGCAGGTGGAGAAGAGAGAACGTTATATGGGAATTTGTATGAAGAAACAATACAACACTTTTGTACCAGTTCCTTGTTTGAGGAGTGGTAGGTATATACACCTGTTTTATATCTCACCTGTCTGTAGGTACATACAGACATGTTTTATATCTCACCTGTCTGTAGGTACATACACACATGTTTTATATCTCACCTGTCTGTAGGTACATACACACATGTTTTATATCTCACCTGTCGGTAGGTACATACAAACATGTTTTATATCTCACCTGTCTGTAGGTACATACACACATGATTTATATCTCACATGTCTGTAGGTACATACACACTTGATTTATATCTCACCTGTCTGTAGGTACATACACACATGATTTATATCTCACATGTCTGTAGGTACATACAAACATGTTTTATATCTCACCTGTCTGTAGGTACATACACACATGATTTATATCTCACCTGTATGTAGGTACATACAAACATGTTTTATATCTCACCTGTCTGTAAGTACATACACACATGATTTATATCTCACCTGTATGTAGGTACATAAACACATATTTTATATCTCACCTGTCTGTAGGTACATATACATGTTTTATATCTCACCTTCTGTAGGTACATATACACCTGTTTTATATCTCACCTGTATGTAGGTACATACACACATGTTTTATATCTCACCTGTCTGTAGGTACATATACACCTGTTTTATATCTCACCTGTATGTAGGTACATACACACATGTTTTATATCTCACCTGTCTGTAGGTACATATACACCTGTTTTATATCTCACCTGTATGTAGGTACATATACACCTGTTTTATATCTCACCTGTATGTAGGTACATACACACATGTTTTATATCTTACCTGTATGTAGGTACATACACATGTTTTATATCTCACCTGTCTGTAGGTACATACACACATGTTTTATATCTCACCTGTGTGTATGTACATATACACCTGTTTTATATCTCACCTGTATGTAGGTACATACACACATGTTTTATATCTTACCGGTATGTAGGTACATGCACACATGATTTATATCTCACCTGTATGTAGGTACATACACACATGTTTTATATCTCACCTGTATGTAGGTACATACACACATGTTTTATATCTCACCTGTATGTAGGTACATACACACATGTTTTATATCTCACCTGTATGTAGGTACATACACATGTTTTATATTTCACCTGTCTGTAGGTACATATACACATATTTTATATCTCACCTGTCTGTAGGTACATACACACATGTTTTATATCTCACCTGTATGTAGGTACATACAAACATGTTTTATATCTCACCTATCTGTAGGTACATACATATGTTTTATATCTCACCTGTCTGTAGGTACATACACATGTTTTATATCTCACCTGTATGTAGGTACATACACATGTTTTATATCTCACCTGTATGTAGGTACATACACATGTTTTATATCTCACCTGTATGTAGGTACATACACACATGTTTTATACCTCACATGTCTGTAGGTACATAAACACATGTTTTATATTTCACCTGTCTGTAGATACATACACACATGTTTTATATCTCACCTGTCTGTAGGTACATACACACATGTTTTATATCTCACATTTATGTAGGTACATATACACCTGTTTTATATCTCACCTGTATGTAGGTACATACACACATGTTTTATATCTCACCTGTCTGTAGGTACATACACACATGTTTTATATCTCACCTTTATGTAGGTACATACACACATGTTTTATATCTCACCTGTATGTAGGTACATATACACCTGTTTTTATCTCACCTATATGTAGGTACATACACACATGTTTTATATCTCACCTGTCTGTAGGTACATACACACACGATTTATATCTCACCTGTATGTAGGTACATACACACATGTTTTTTTATCTCACCTGTCTGTAGGTACATATACACATGTTTTATATCTCACCAGTCTGTAGGTACGTACACACACGATTTATATCTCACCTGTATGTAGGTACATACACACATGTTTTATATCTCACCTGTCTGTAGGTACATATACACCTGTTTTATATCTCACCTGTCTGTAGGTACATACACACTTGATTTATATCTTACCTGTCTGTAGGTACATACACACATGATTTATATCTCACCTGTCTGTAGGTACATACACACATGTTTTATATCTCACCTGTATGTAGGTACATACACACATGTTTTATATCTCAACTGTCTGTAGGTACATACACACATGTTTTATATCTCACCTGTCTGTAGGTACATACACACATGTTTTATATTTCACCTGTATGTAGGTACATACACACATGTTTTATATCTCACCTTGTGTAGGTACATACACACATGTTTTATATCTCACCTGTGTGTGGGTACATACACACATGTTTTATATCTCACCTGTCTGTAGGTACATACACACATGTTTTATATCTCACCTGTCTGTAGGTACATACACACATGTTTTATATCTCACCTGTCTGTAGGTACATACACACATGTTTTATATTTCACCTGTATGTAGGTACATACACACATAAGTTTTACATCTCACCTGTCTGTAGGTACATACACACATGTTTTATATCTCACCTTTATGTAGGTACATATACACCTGTTTTATATCTCACCTGTAATGTAGGTACATACTACTACATGTTTTATATCTCACCTGTCTGTAAGGGTACATACACACATGTTTTATATTTCACTATATATGTAGGTACATACACACATGTTTTTTTATCTCACCTGTCTGTAGGTACATATACCATGTTTTATATCTCACCAGTCTGTAGGATTTTACGTACACACACGATTTATATCTCACCTGTATGTAGGTACATACACACATGTTTTATATCTCACCTGTCTGTAGGTACATATACACCTGTTTTATATCTCACCTGTCTGTAGGTACAGATACACACTTGATTTATATCTTACCTCTCTGTAGGTACATACACACATGATTTATATCTCACCTGTCTGTAGGTACATACAAACATGTTTTATATCTCACCTGTCTGTAGGTACATACACACATGATTTATATCTCAAATGTATGTAGGTACATACACACATATTTTTTATACCTCACCTGTCTGTTCAGGTACATATACAGTGTTTTATATCTTCACTCTGTAAGGGGTAGAGGTACACACACACGTTTTTATATCTCACCTGTCTGTAGGTGCCATGAACAGCCATCGCTTTGTTATCAAAACTTGTAGGTACATATACACCTGTTTCAGATCCTACCCAGTAGGTACATATACATGTTTATCCTCACCATTCAGAAAAGGCTGGGATACACACGTTTTATATCGCACCTGTCTGTAGGTGCATTATTACTGCATGTACATATACAATCCTGTTTATATCTCACCTGTATGTAGGTACATACACACATGTTTTATATCTCAACTACCTGTAGTACATACACAGCTTAGACTCATCTACAAATATACACACATGCTTTATAGACTAATTGTTCAGCATAATACACATATTTTATCTCACCCAGGCCAGGTACATACACACCTGTTTTATATCCTCACCTGTCTGTAGGTACATACACACATGTTTTATATCTCACTTGTCTGTAGGGGTACATATACACACTGTTTTATATCTCACCTGTATGTAGGTACATACACACATGTTTGTATATCTCACCTGTCTGTAGGTACATACACATGTTTTATATCTCACCTGTATGTAGGTACATACACACATGTTTTATATCTCACCTGTCTGTAGGTACATATACACATATTTTATATCTCACCTGTATGTAGGTACATACACACTTCTGTTTTATATCTCACCTGTCTGTTGGTACATATACACATGTTTTATATCTCACCTGTCTGTAGGTACATATACACATGTTTTATAGCATCTCACCTGTATGTAGGTACATACACATGTTTTATGGCTACACATGTTTTATATCTCACCTGTACATACATATGTAGGTGTTTACATGGTACACACATGTTTTATATCTCACCTGTGGGCCTGTAGGTACATAGAGGGCACACATGTACAATTTAGGCATAGGTACAATTAGAGGGCCTGGGCAAAGGCACAATTAGAGGGCCTAGGCAAAGGTACAATTAGAGGGCCTAGTCAAAGGCAATTAGCGGGCCTAGGCAAAGGTACGATTAGAGGGCCTAGGCAATGTTACATTTAGCGGGCCTAGGCCAAGGTACAATTAGCGGGGAAGCAAAGGCAATCAGCGGGCCAGGAAAAGGCAATTAGCGGGCCTAGGTAAAGGTACAAGAGAGCCTAGGCAATGGTACAATTAGTGGGCCTAGGCAAAGGTGCAATTAGCGGGCCTAGGCAAAGATACAATTAGTGGGCCTAGGAAAAGGTACGATTAGAGGGCCCAGGCAAAGATACAATTAGAGGGCCTAGGCAAAGGTACAATTAGAGGGCCTGGGCAAAGGCACAATTAGAGAGGCAAAGGCACAATTAGAGGGCCTAGGCAAAGGTACAATTAGAGGGCCTAGTCAATGTTACATTTAGCGAGCCTAGGCCAAGGTACGATTAGAGGGCCTAGGCAATGTTACATTTAGCGGGCCTAGGCCAAGGTACAATTAGCGGGGCTAGGCAAAGGCAATTAGCGGGCCTAGGCAAAGGCAATTAGCGGGCCTAGGCAAAGGTACAATTAGAGGGCCTAGGCAATGTTACATTTAGCGGGCCTAGGCCAAGGTACAATTAGAGGGCCTAGGCAAGGTTACATTTAGCGGGCCTAGGCCAAGGTACAATTAGCGGGGCTAGGCAAAGGCAATTAGCGGGCCTAGGAAAAGGCAATTAGCGGGCCTAGGCAAAGGTACAATTAGAGAGCCTAAGCAATGGTACAATTAGTGGGCCTAGGCAAAGGTGCAATTAGCGGCCTGAGCAAAGCTACAATTAGTGGGCCTAGGAAAAGGTACAATTAGAGGGCCTGGGCAAAGGCACAATTAGAGGGCCTAGGCAAAGGTACAATTAGAGGGCCTAGGCAAAGGTACAATTAGAGGGCCTAGGCAATACAATAGAAATTAGGGCAAAGGATTAGAGAGGGCCTAGGCAAAGGTACAATTAGAGGGCCTAGGCAAATGTACAATTAGTGGGCCTAGCAAATGTACAATTAGTGGGCCTAGGCAAAGGTACAATTAGAGGGCCTAGGCAAAGGTACTGTTAGAGGGCTACCTAGGAAGGTACAAATAGAGGGCCTAGGTAAAGGTACAATTAGCGGGCCTAGGTAAAGAATTAGCGGGCCTAGGCAAAGGTACAATTAGCGGACCTAGGCAAAGGCAATTAGCGGGCCAATGGCAAAGGTACAATAGAGGGCCTAGGCAATGGTACAATTAGTGGGCCTAGGCAAAGGTGCAATTAGCGGGCCTAGGCAAAGATACAATTAGTGGGCCTAGGCAAAGGTACGATTAGAGGGCCTAGGCAAAGGTACAATTAGAGGGCCTAGGCAAAGGTACAATTAGAGGGCCTGGGCAAAGGCACAATTAGAGGGCCTAGGCAAAGGTACAATTAGAGGGCCTAGTCAAAGGCAATTAGCGGGCCTAGGCAAAGGTACGATTAGAGGGCCTAGGCAATGTTACATTTAGCGGGCCTAGGCCAAGGTACAATTAGCGGGGCTAGGCAAAGGCAATTAGCGGGCCTAGGAAAAGGCAATTAGCGGGCCTAGGCAAAGGTAAATTAGAGAGCCTAGGCAATGGTACAATTAGTGGGCCTAGGCAAAGGTGCAATTAGCGGGCCTAGGCAAAGATACAATTAGTGGGCCTAGGAAAAGGTACGATTAGAGGGCCTAGGCAAAGATACAATTAGAGGGCCTAGGCAAAGGTACAATTAGAGGGCCTGGCAAAGGCACAATTAGAGAGCCTAGGCAAAGGCACAATTAGAGGGCCTAGGCAAAGGTACAATTAGAGGGCCTAGTCAATGTTACATTTAGCGAGCCTAGGCCAAGGTACGATTAGAGGGCCTAGGCAATGTTACATTTAGCGGGCCTAGGCCAAGGTACAATTAGCGGGGCTAGGCAAAGGCAATTAGCGGGCCTAGGAAAAGGCAATATGAAAACAGAGTAAGTTAAGATGTACCCTCTAAGAATAATATAGTTTTTTTTTAAACTATTGCACATTGAACTATAAAATGTGCATCTTCAAAAGACTCAACATTAAAACAAATAAAGAAAATGTGCTTTCACCTAGTTTACGATATATTTTTTTATATTGATTTTCGAAAAAAAATGCTTTATTGTCCCCGTTTTGTCTGTCTGTCTGTCTGTCTGTCATCACCCTAGATCTCAACAACCATAAGTCCTAGACCCATGATGTATTTATCATTTTGTAGGTCTTGGCCTGCCATGTGTGCAGCAAAAGTTCATTTCGCGATCTGACCTATGAGGGCCGTAAAAGGGGGCTTATAAAGTACCGTTTTTTACTATATAAGCTATATTAACAATGGAGCGCCCTAGATCTCAGCAACTATAAGTCCTAGACCCATGATGTATATATTATTTTGTAGGTCTTGGCCTGCCATGTGTACATCAAAAGTGCATTTCGCGATAGGACCTCTGAGGGCCGTAAAAGGGGGCTTATAAAGTACCGTTTTTTACTATATAAGCTATATTAACAATGGAGCGCCCTATATCTCAGCAACCATAAGTCCTAGACCCATGATGTATATATCATTTTGTAGGTCTTGGCCTGCCAAGTGTACATCAAAAGTCCATTTCGCAATCTGACCTCTCAGAGCCAAAATATAAGAGTTTCTTATGTACCGTTTTTGCTTATATTTTAAATATAAATAATAAAAGCTAATCAAAGGGGCGTAATCATTATTTATTTTTGTAATAGTTATTCAACATGATTACTTCCATCTCTAAATTTATCAAAATTCATGCACGTGGAGCAGTATTTATGGCTGTAACCCGGAAAAAAAAAATACGGATTTCGTCCGGCGAAAATGCTCTAAAATGTCCTTTGTCCGAAACGGAAAAGACTTAAATTGCTTGTTTTTTATTTCTGTGTAAATTTCTCTTGAGCTATGACCATGTGATTAAATAGTTTTTAGTCACAACTTAAAAATTTCTATCAATTTTTTTTATTATACATCATGAAATCAGATTTTTTTCTTACATTTATAATAACACTATTGTAAAGATAATGAATTTCTTTTTTAAGAAAATATAATAATTAAATGTTAGTTAAGGTTATTTAAAATACAAGTCATTGATCTAATTGTAATCGGCAGGAGGGTGTATTGGAAAAAAGTGAGATGAGAAGTGAGTGAAGAAGCTTAGGCTTAGGGTTCTTCTATTTAATATTTACTTCTAAAACTGCCTTGCTGTCCTCTTGACTGCATAGCTTGCCATAGTCCTAGACTACCTAGATGGCCACAGACCCCATTTTGTAAACCACTAGACTATGAATATGATAGACTATATGAATTGTTTTAAGCCACTTCTTGGGTTAGGCTAGTAAGGCTTAAAATGTTTTTTGCATCAATGAATATTATAGTATATAAATTTCTGAAACATTTCATTAGACTTTTGGGTTTGAGCATTGTACTAGCTAGACTACCTTTACTATGCCATGCCCATGGGCCACAGAAAAATTCCATCTTCCCCGCTTGCCCTCAATAGGGCTAAGGGGCTTGCCCTCAATAGGGCTAAGGGAACTTTGCTTAATTAACTTAGCGAACATCTAGCCTAACCCATGACGTGGGTTGGGCTGGTCTGGCTTTAAACCTTTATTATGAAGTTCAAATGATTATGAACTATAAACACAGCACTCAATCATTCAATGCAAATACTACATTACAATGTAAATAAAATAACTAGCCTACATAGTAACATACTAACATAGTATTATCGTATCAAATGAGTTAAAATTTATATGTACAAACCCATCTAAATATCCATCGCCATCTCCATCGCAAGTATTAAAAAGTCGTCGCAAACGTTCTTCATCACTACCACTTGATAAACTGGAATCCCCACTGCTACTGCTACCTTTGTCTGCCATAATTATACAATATCCACTTCAACACTTAAAAATAATATTCATTTAATTCCTATGTTTTGGTTTATTAGCATTGAAATGTGTGACTTTTTGTAATGCTAAGCCTATCCCTCCAGAAGCCTTCACACTTCCCCATCGAATCAAAGCCATTAAGTAGCTAAATACATTTTACTTTTTATTAGCAATTTTTTTTTAGTTTGTTTATTGCTATATTCTAATGCTTAATTTTGTTTACTATTTAAACAATTTTTAATACTATTTAAACAATTTTAATACTGTTTAAACAATTATTTTTTGTGCAACTGTTTATACGGGTACTCCCATTTCGGAATGCCTTAAATACTAGCCCAAACAGTGCCAAACACTGAAAACGAAAAAAAAAATTAAAGGCATTTTGTTACTCGTTAAAGTAAATAATAGTACAGGGTATAGTACGGGGTATAGTACAGGGTATCGTATGGGCATAGTACGGGATATAGTATGGGGTATAGTACGGGGTATAATACAGGGTATAGTACGGGGTTTAGTACAGGGTATTGTGTCAAAACACAATCATAGAAACACAAAACACGAAGATGTGTCCTTCATTTAGCATTGAAGCTCTTATTTCGTACATTCTTCATGTCGTCATTATCCTTTGACTCTAAAGCCTATTTATAGATTTGGTCTAACACACAACTATACTTTCAATTTTTCCTTTGTCCGTTTTTCTCCTACATCTAACCCCTAAGGCTTTTATTACATTTTTAACAGGCTTTATATGGTAATCTTATGGCTGAACCACAAAATATACTGTCACAACATTGGTTTCCATCAGTATATTGTATCACACTATTGTTGTCATACGTGGCGCTTACGACCAACACAGTGGAGGGGAAAATAAATGTTAAGATGACATATAGAAAACTTAATTTCTATATTATACATTTTCGGGATTTACTTGGTAAGTTTCCTTAATCATTTTCTGATATTTTTTTTTGCCCTTAAAACTGTTCATTTGTAAGACTTTTTTTTTCTAAAAACTATCGTTTAGATTTCTTTTAATGATTAGTGGAGTTAATGAACATCTATGGTTATCTCTTCTCTATACTTATAAGACGCATTTGTTGTCTGTCTGTCTGTTCCCTTATAACTCAAGATCCAGACAACCAAATAACGTGAAATTTGGTACACGTACACATAATTACATGGGGAAGGTCATGGCACAGGTTTCGTTTCATCTCGATGGGTAGTTTAATTGTAATTAATTATTTTTATTTTATTATGTTACTATATTAAAGTAATCTCGACGGCGCCATAAATAAAACTCCTCTGTGACGTCATTTCCCGATGATCGAATAGAACTTGCGCGCTGGTGTTGTATCGTGCCTTTGTGCTGCAAAGAATTGTTGTTTTTTTTCATGCTCCCTGATTTGTACATTTTGAGGAAGGTAAAGGAATGAAGAAGGATTTTAGAAGAAGTGTGAAGCCATAATAATATGTATATGAGAGAGAGAGAGAGATGGAGGGAGGGAGGGAGAGAGAGATAGAGAGAGGGGGCAGGGGGAGTGAGGATAGGAGGGTTGGAGGGAGGGAGGAAGTGGGAGAGAGGGAGGGGGAGAGAAGGAATGAGGGAGAGAGAGGGAGATGAGAGAGGGAGGGAGAGATAAAGAGAGAAGAAGGGAGAGAGAGAAAGACAGAGAGGGGGCAGTGAGGGAGAGAGATGGAATGAGGGAGGGAGGAAGGGGAGAGGGGGGAGAGAGAAGGAGGGAGGGAGGGAGAGAGAGGAAGGGAGAGAGGGGTGTAGGGAGAAAACAGAAGGTAAACAGAAAACATTATTTTAAACCCGGGCAAAGCCGGGTACTTGCAGCTAGTATAAATATATGGCATCAGAATTTTAAAAGGCTTACTAAAGAATTAGGCTACATGAATTAAGATTTGATAACTTTCAAGTTATTCTAATTTTATTTTATTTAAAATGCGATTTTTTTTAAAGGGAAGATTTTTTTTATGTTTTTTATTTTATTTTATACTATTTAGTATCAAAGGTAACTATTTTCTTTTTGTTTGTATAGTTCATAGCCTATACACTAATAAGTAGTGTAAAGCGAACATAGGCCTACACTAATCTACTCTGTGTGCTTACATTAAAGAGTTAACTTTGCACATGTTTTTAAGTTTACAACCTCATTGTGAGTACTTTTCTTATCCCACTCTGTGAAAATTTTGAAAAATTCATTCAACGATTTCCGCATAAAAACGAAATCTCGTATTATTTTTTATCTTCTAGAGTGGGGTAAGACAAACGTTTTGAGTCGTGATTATGAAAATCTTTTCAATAAAAAAAATATTAAAATACTTGGCCTATTATAACTCGCGGAGATGGATTTGGCCACTCAGCCTCCAGAAGACATTAAGAAAACGTCTCTGCAGTGGAACTCCCAAGGGCAGAGAAAGGTTGGCCGCCCAAAGATCAGTTGGGGAAGGTCTTAAGTTGTAACCAAAAATAGGGTGGAACCGTGGAATATGAAAAAGGCCTCCCAAAACAAAGTACGCTGTATGTGAGTCTAGTTCACTACGAACTTCGTTATTCAGCCTATTAAAAAAAAAACTCTCAATGAAAAAAAAAAGTATAGTCTAGTCCACCATCAGAGCCATTAAGAAAAATGAAGTCGCAATTAGAAAATCTGTTAGGGGCCGTCCATAAAGTACGTCACGCTATTTTTGACCATTTTTGACCCCCCCCCCCCCGTCACAAAGTGTCACAAATCTCGGGATTCCCCCCCCCCCTAAAGTACGTCACACTTTCGAATTAATTTTTAATTAAAAGCTAATTAAAATTTAATCGAAAACTTAAATCGCACTTTACTATTAAACTGCCTTAAAATATAAATATTAAAAGAACTATCAGATTATTAAATGAGTTTAATGGTAGAATAACTAATTGTCAATAGTTGTATCAGTTATTCTTTGAAACAGTAACTCAATCAATTGATTTTGAAAAAAAAATTGCAAATATTAGATTATTAGACAATTATATAATAAACATCATTTACCTGCTACCTTTTCATTTACAATGGGTGAGGTGAACTTTGAGATAATCTTCCGATTATTGACACAGGATAAGAAGTAGATTAGCGAAACTTGACCTCAACCAGTGACTAAATAATATAAATGGAAACAAAACAATGTGACTAAAAAAAGGACTAGATTGACAAATTATGTGAGCAGCTCTGGTGCTATATTGAATATGTTTATAGTGGGCCTGTGAATTATGTTTAATTAAAAAAAATATTCACTAGACATCATCCATCCATGGTGAAGTGTTCATCCATTGTTAAGACTGACATAAATCTTTCCGCATCATCGTTTCCTGGAAGGATAGTTGCAGACAGATCAACTTCATCCTCATCTAGCCACTCAACATCCTCTAAATGTGCATTTTCCATTCTGCCAATAATTGCCATGAGTTTGCCTTCTAGCAGCGATTCTTAATGGACGAATGCGTTTTATCTGAGTTGATTCTGGAAAATTTGGGGTTGGCACATTCTCCTCGGAGACGGGTGGTCGAGTTGTATAGAGCGCTCGACTGTCGACCGGAGGGTCCCGGGTTGGAATCTCAGTGAGAACCTTAGGACTTTTTCAGGTCCTGGTGAAAGTTCCCAAGTCCACCCATCTTTAAATGGGTACCTGACTTTATGTTGGGGGAGTAAAGGCGGCTGGGAATTGTGCAAACCACACAATCCCTTCATATGCCTAGGTTATAGAAACAGATGAATTCTACACTTCATCTGCCCCGATGGCCCTTTAGAGCTAAGGAAACGTTACTTTTTTTACATTCTCCTGCGCCCGAGCTCTGTGTCATCCTGTATGTTTCTTCAACATTGTTTGTGAGGCAAAGTATAAGTGACACACTTTGCAAATTCGATCATGTATGCTGGTCTGCAAAGATGGACAATAAAGATCATATGGTTGTACTTTAAAAACTCCTGTTGGTCTTGGCATAATGTCATAAAATTTGAGAGTTTGTGCCACAAACAAACAATGAAGGAAATTTATGTGCATCTGCATCTGCTCTTTCTGAAGCTCTGAGTCCTTCAGTTGTTTGGTTGATTGGGATTGGATTTGGAGGAGGAAATGATCTCGATGGTAAAACGTTGAAAAATGAGCTCCGTACTTTGTCGCAACATTTTATGTCCTGACATTTCACAATTTGAGTGAAGTATTGGCTGGTGAGAACATGATGGTCAAACCATTCTTATCCTTCGACATCAGTCCTGCTGCATCCAATTCAGATTTCTCAGGGTTGATATATTCTGCAACTGTTGGAAATTGGTAAACAATCACATGCGACCAGATTTCAGCTAAAGTTTCACCTGCAAACTTGAAGTTTGTTCTTTCCAAATCCTCATTTATTGTTCTGCCCTGCGAATCAAAGTGAATGCCATAATGTTCATTTGGCAATATGACACCAGACAGTTCGCTGCTAAATGGAGCCATTCGATGTTCCACGCGATTATAAGCACTTCTTCCTGGTGCACTGGTTGCAAGGAATAAGGCATCAATATTATTTTAACGAAGTGATGGATTGCAACTTCAATTACGGTAATTTTTTGTATTATAATACAAGTTCCAAATTTCTTTATCAGTGATATAATTATGCAGCAGACAACAAAGAAATAATAACACTTCCGTAAGGCTACTGATAAAACAAGGCTTTGCAACAGATTATTAGCGGTCCTAACTAGCATGAGGAATTGTGAACAACACATTGAAAAGATATGCATTTCATGCTATTTTGACATAAAACTAATTCAAGTGTTTCACAATTTTTTTTTTGAAAATTATTTTTAAAACTACTAAGTTTTACTAAAAAAATTAAAATAGAAATAAAATTAAAAATATATAAAAAATGTGACGTCACACTTGGCCTGACCCCCCCCGTGACAAACTGTCACACTTTCTTATACCCCCCCCCCCTTGGAGCGTGACGTACTTTATGGACGGCCCCTTATAGGCCTATCTGGTAGTACATTAAGTGTCCAATTATATTCAAGAGATGAGTAGTTATAAAGAACAAAGAAAGTCCGCGTGATTTGGATTGAGGATCTTACTGGAAGAAAAAAAAATCATGTAACTGTTTTTTTTTTATTCAGGACAATGCTATAATCAAATGCAAATAAGTCACTTTAGTCGGGTGTCACCCGGTGCGGAAAAATCAGGGTGTCAACCCCTCAAGATTTCCACCATGAGCAATGATACTGGTACATATTTCGTTTGTAAACTACGTCTCCAATTTTATTTTATTAAACCACGTGACTAGATGCGCCGCCCCCCCCCCCTTTTTTAGCGCGTTTGCAAATAACTTCAATTGATCCGAGCAGCATTGAACCGTATTCATTTACATAAGGTCCAGACTATCTGCATGGTGGCAACCTGTGCTACTGTTTATGTTTTTTACTATGATTGGTCATAAAACCAACTATACCGTGTTATTACTGCTAAAAAATTTAGAATTGTTCATTTTGGTGTCACCCCAATGTTGGTATCACCCGGTGCGGCCCGCACCCCCTAGTAACGCCACTGATATATTAATCTGGGCGTAATTTCTAACCAGTTTAATAATTAGAATAAAAAATTCTTTCATTGTTTGCAAACTTTTTTTGTGCGCGTTTTCAACTATTTTTTTTTATTACTCTACATACAATGGTGCAAGCAGGCCCACCGCGTAGCCTACCATATCTTTGTCAGTTTATAAGTCACTTTTTTTGTGCGCGTTTTCTGCTAATTTTCACTTTATTTTTTTGTTTTTTTGCTTGAAGTTATGCGATTTTATAAACTATTGGAACGTTCCCAGGCTTATATCATGGTTTATTTAGTCTTTTTATGCGGTATTTTTTGTGGATACAGTACTTAAGTACCCAAGGTGCAAGTACGAGTACAAACACACAAGGTGCAAGTACGAGTACACATGCAAAAAAAATACACTAAAAATGTAGGCCTACTCTACTAAAAATAATGCTAGAACCACATACTACATCTCTATTAATTTTATGCCCCGCCATCTCCCCCTTTCCATCCTGATCTAGATCCACGGGTCGGGTGTTTCGAGCAATATTTCAATGCAACAATTGTTTCGTTTTTTTCTTCGTTATTAATCGACTGTATAAGTTTTTATCCAAACATAACGATTCGGTTTCAAACGTAAACACATTAGAATTTATCTAATTCAATGATTAAAAAACGGATCTCAATTTAAATGGTCTTTAATTTTCAAACTGGTAAAAAAAAGTCTAGTGTGAAAGTAATACAAATTTTGAAATCGAATACTAATTCAGCGTTGCTACCAACAAAAGAATTTTTTTTGTCTAGACGAGTAATCATAAACATACTGTTTTATAGTCTATACATTTTTTTGTTTACATCACATTCTAAGCTCTCTTGTACAGTTCATAATCATAGTGGGGAAATCAATTCTAACAGTTCCGTTCTGTTGTGATTATTCAGAATTAATACTTTTTACAAGGTAAAATATTTGAAATAGATGACTGGGGTGAAGTGAGGTGCTATTATTACCAAACCGCTCTATTTTATAATGTTTAGACTTAGTTGGGTAATAATAATACTAGTCACTAGTATAATACTATTAAGTCTATTAATACCATCTTAGAATAATTGATAAAAAGTGATAATGCTTTTAATTTTCATGTCATGACTACTTTTTAAAAAGGCTTACTCAAGTCAAATCGATTAAAATATTAAATATAACTAAACAATGTTCAATGTTGAATGTATGCAATCATTGTTGAATACCTCTATAAATTATATGGTATAATTTATAATGGTCTACAATGGCAACATAGTTTAAAAATGAAGTAAAAAAAAAGTCATAAAGTATTTTCTAGTATTTAACAGTATTTAGCCTAATTTAGGAATACTGTTTTGTGGTTTTCATGTAAATCTGATTAGTGATAAACTCATTAAAAAATAAACTGTTCATTTTGTGGAGCTGTGCCTACATCTGAGTTCACTTTTTATTTTGTTGATAAATAAATTAAATATATACTTATTTTTTTTAAATTTCAGACTCAGGGTGTTGTGTCTTTAAAGTTATTTGAAGATGAAGATGAATTAAGACATTTTTTTCAATAGCTATTTCATTTGTTTTTTTTTTAAACATTGTCCATTTTCTTCTTGGATATTTCATTTGATTTTTTTATGCTAAAAAGTAATTAATTTCTACTTTCTTATGATTATTTTGACAGTATCAATTTTTAGTAGAATATATTAATATAGGTTGCAATGCCTGATAGTTTAAATTCTAAACATTAGCTTAGCTAGTTTGACATGAGGAGGGAGGGGGTTTAGCTCAGGTCCAAGGCTCGTTTCTTTATCATTATCAATTTATTGTGATAAAAATTACTTTTAATTGGCTCTGATGCTGACAAGTGTAAACCAAATATTATTGTTCTTTAATACTGTTTCTGTTACTAGTGGTACCCAAAATGAAACTTATATTGCAAATATATTGTAGTTTATGTTAATTTTAGGGTGCATCATATTTCAATCTATACTTTTAATAACCAGTTAATATTTAATTTTTTAATTAAACATACAGTTCTTCCATAATTGTCAATAAAGATCCATAATTTGCTACAATCATTCTTTTATTTATAACTTTTCTGAACTATTATATAATCTTGCTGACATCTTTATAATCTAAACGATTTTTTTCATTTACAGGTATTGATACAACCAAGTCAATGACTTGTCGACAAAATTATCATAACATGAAAAAAAAAACTCTTTTAAAATTGACGATTGCTATATTTGTTACTGTGTTCATTTGGATTATTTGGTTTGCTTCAACTCTAGATCATGAAGGAGAACATTTAATACAGCAATCTCATGCAGATGAAAAAGTTTTTCCTTATTTAGCTGACAATTTTGAAAATGATGAAAAACTTTCATTTCAAAATTTTTCTTCAAATAATCCTTATAAAATTGCTTCTGTTAGTCGCTTAAGAAACATTGGAAACTATATAGAAAACAAAAGTGTGGATATACCAAAGGATTTAAACTCCATAATGATTCCTATGTTGCAAGAGAATATTGAACTAAACAAAACAGTTTTTGAAAATAATACATTAAAGAAAATTGCCAGAGGTCTTACTTTTTACAACAGAACTTTCTACTTGAACAATAAACCTTTCAGAATTTTTAGTGGAGCAGTACATTACTTTAGAATTGTTCCAGAATATTGGAAAGATCGTCTTATGAAGTTAAAAGCTTGTGGTTTAAATACAGTGGAAACGTATGTTCTTTGTTATTTTTAAAAGAAAAAAAAGCACTTCTAACTTTAACAGAATGTTTATCAGTAACATGTTAGAAAATTGTTTTTTTTTTAAGACTCTTTAAAAAATAGATTAGTATAAAATTAAATCAGATTCATTATTTAATTGTTACATCATGTAACAATAGCTTTAGATAGATCCATACAAGTTTAAAACCTCTGTTCAGTGGGTCAGGCGACATTGAAAGCTTTATAACTATTGTCCTCTTCTCGATCCCAACTAAACTTCTCAATCGTCCTCTCTGCCCACTACTCCCTAACTGTCTCTCCACTTCTCTCCGTCTGACCCCCTGTCTCTATCTCAGTGTCTCTAACCTGCTCTCTACCTCTGTCTGGTCTGCCTCTCACTATAAACTCACATCCCATTATATGTGGTGATGATTTATCATGTGACTCCAAAGCCCCAGAACTTTTGATTGGCTTCCCAACACCCTTTCTAACTCAACTACGTCATAAGGACCCTTACTCCAGCCTAGCGATTGGTGCGGCCAAATACCTATACTAAAGTTATCATCCTTTTGTTTCCCGTAATTGCCTCTATCGTCACTTATATCTAGAGGTCACCGACCTGTGCTGACAGACTAATTCTACCTAAAACAAAGACACAACGCTGGAATTCTAGTTATCAAAATATATGACTGTATCCTGGGCCCCTGAGCTTTCAATGTTGCCTTACCCACTGAACAGAGGTTTTAAACTTGTATGGATATATCTAAAGCTATTGTTACACATCATCATCCCATTTTTTCATATCAACCATAAGTAGACGTGTACATACATTATTTAGAGATTCAGATAGTGGTCAATAAAAAAATTGTTGTCCTTAATATCTTGAAAGTCTTTCAGCAGTCATCCCTTCACTGTATTCATTATATATCTAAATTCATTTTAATTTAGAAAATATTTTACAAGAAAGATACAAAATAAATTCCTAAACCTAGAATTTAGTCCAGAAAAGATTAATTTATCAGTAAAACTTCATTAGTAATTTTTATTTTATATTTATAGATTTTTATATATATATATATATTTATAGGTTTTTTTCTTTATTTAGTTACGTGCCTTGGAATCTTCATGAACCTTCCCCTGGTGTTTTTAGATTTGAAGGAATTTTAAACCTAAGGTGAATATTCATAAAATTAAAAAAGTGTGATTGTTGCTGAAATACATATTCAATTGTAATTTGTGTTGGCGAGCTTTTAATTTTTTTTTAAATTTTTATGAATTGTGTTTTTGTGAATAGTGACAGCCTTTGGTTGGGAGGGCTTGAAATAGGAGTAATGTAATGCAATACATAACTAATAATAACTTCTCTCAGTCCTGCCCAAGGCCCATCTTACTGGGCTGTATTGCTTAGATTGATTCAGATTTTTTGAATTTTTATTTGATCTTTATGCATAATGTCTTATTTAAGTAAAAGTTTCATAGAAATGAAAAAAAACTGACATATATATTATTCCTTTTACTTTAGAGCCTTTCTTACATTAGCTGCTGAATTGGGCCTTTTTGTGATTCTAAGACCTGGTCCTTACATTTGCTCAGAATTTGACTTCGGAGGTCTGCCAGGGCAAGTCTTCCTTTACTTTATACACATTTCAACTGTAAGAATGTATTATTTCATCAAATATACTTTGAAATCATTTTAAAATATTTCATTCTCTGTAGGTGGCTTCTAAGAGATCCCCATATGAAAGTCCGAAGTAATTATCCAGGCTACATTTCAGCTGTTAGTAACTACTTTAGTGTACTTTTACCATATGTAAATGATTTACAGGTAACTGAATTTCTGTCACATTGAATAAATAAATTTAATACCTTTTCAATAATTTTCAATTGACATGTTCATATGTCAATCGCAAACATAACATTTTTGAATTCTAATATTTAACATTTTAAATACCATTACATTTATTTTCATGAAATTTCTTGTCCCATATAACTGTCAGACTATTCTTTTATTATTTTCAATAGTTTTCAGAAGGTGGACCCATTATAATGTATCAAGTTGAAAATGAGTTGAATTCATATTCTGATGATGTTCAGCATTTGAAATTAATTGTACATGTAAGCTCAGTTTTTAGTCTTATGTAATACTAGTCAATTATTAAAATACTACTTAGACATTGACTTCCCAAAATTTTCTAAATAAAAAAAACAACAACATTCGTTGCCTCCTAGTCTATGGGGAGTAAGCTTTAATAGCTAAGTTGCTGTACAAACATGAAAACAACTTGTTAATGCATTTATAAATTGCATTGATATAATTTGATTCTAATAGAAAAGTGAATAAGCTTTATTTTAATGCAAATATAAATGTGTTTATATATTAGTAATGTAAAAGGAAAAAAAATTAGACTTCATAATTTAATATTCATAATGTCACAAAAATCTTAAATACATGTATTTGTTAATATATTAATTTCATAAAAATGGAAAAGTAAGTTTCTGATTTGTACCTAGTTAAATAGGCTATACTAAAGTTTTAAGGTTCAAATGAGTATTTATCTTAATTCATTAAATCAAATAAAGTATTGTCATGTTTTTTTTTTTTCAATTAGTTGATGAAAAGTCTAAATGTAAAAGAGCTTCTAGTGACAAGTGACCATAAATTTGGAGAGAGATATGTACTTAATTCAAAGATTGATTTTAGCCACTGTAAGCAATCATTTATAGTGTTTAGCAATATAGTTAGTTTTTTTTATCTCATTCATTGTGAGCTGACCTAGTTTCTTCTAATCTTTGACCCTTACAAAGTTTTATTTGAAGGATTCCTAGGACACTGCAGTGTATTTATTTGTCTCTCCAGTCCTTTATCTGTTGTGCGTTGGCCTGTTGTAGTATGTTTAATCTTTAATGCTGCCTATCCAGTTCTTTCTAGGATGACCTCTTTGGGTACTATTTTATAGCTGCAAAGGGTATTGGGGCTAGTATGAAACATGACTAAACCATATCATCTTTCACTTTTTCACTGTGGCCAGGAGTCATTCCTGAGAGCCCACCTAACTCTTATTACTTTCCTTGACAAAGATGTTTTTTTCATGCTCCATATCTGGAATTGGGAGCAGCTGTCTCAGTAACCTAGTCTCAAATGTCTGCATTATTCATTATGGACAACATTCATTATTCACCCTTAGAGCATGTTATGGATCACCAGTGATTTGTACAACCTGCTTTTTCAAGTTTGGTCTTAACAGCTATAGCTGTTGCAATTCTAGTGTTAATCTCAGACTTGAAGGTGCTGTCCTGGTCATGCCTTTCACCGGTCATGGTTATTTATATCTTACTTCCAACTGTGGTGTTTCCTACAGGATCTTCTCTAGGATTGAAATGAAGAAAACTGGTGATAGCACACATCCTTGTCTAACACCTCTATTTGACTGGTGGTAGCAGACATCCCTGTATAACACCTCTAATAGACTGGTGATAACAGATATCCCTGTATAACACCTCTAATAGACTGGTGATAACAGATATCCCTGTATAACACCTCTAATAGACTGGTGATGACAGATATCCCTGTATAACACCTCTAATAGACTGGTGATGACAGATATCCCTGTATAACACCTCTAATAGACTGGTGGTAGCAGACATCCCTGTATAACAGCTCTGTTAGACTGGAAGAACTGGGTCACTTAGTTATTTAGGAGACTAGTACAGCTGGTGTGATTATAAAGTGTTTTTTCTATACTTAGTTGTTTTTCTTATGTATATATATTTTTTTATAACGTGATAATTTTATCACACAGATACTTTATTGACTGATAACCTGAAAAATTTCAAAGATAGCAGCTACAACATTATAAAGAAGCTGAATAAACATTTTCCTTATATGGTAATGGAATTGTGGACTGGCTGGTTTGATTATTGGGGTCAAAGGAAACATTCCATCTCACCACCTAAAGGTCAAATTTTCATCCTAGTCTAACGCATTGAGCCTTTTTATTTTTACACTTTGACAATTTTTTTTACTTAAGTAATTTAATAATAATTTGAATAATTATTTAAATGAGACTTTTGAAGTTTATTGAAATGAAAACTATACATGATACATGATACTATCTATTTCTTGAAATCATACAAAAGATTTTATATGAAATTTGAGATTTGGAGACATCAATGTAAAAGTTTATTGGGAATATTAAATTAAGCTTAATTTTTTGAATTCTTTTCTTCTCCAGTTCTAGAAGAAACATTGAACTTGATCCTTGCAGTTGGAGGTTCCTTTAACCTGTATATGTTTATTGGTGGGACTAACTTTGGTTTCACTAGTGGTGCCAACAACTTTTCTGGAAATTACAAACCATTAGTTACTAGTTATGGTAAATTCATTTAAATTTGACATTAATATTGTGTTTTTTTTTTTTTTTTTTTTAAATCTTTCTTGCATAGATTATAAAGGATGCAGATCCATAATTTGATTAATTTTTCTGACTGCTAATATTACTGATATTGGTGATCTCAGTGAGATTAAAAAAGTTATAGCTGTACATAACTGGATCATTTTTTATCAAGCATCTCCTTATACTCAATCTTCAAAGTTGCCGAAAGAATGAACTTAGTTTTCCTAAGACCAGACTGACATTTTTATTAGCAATCTATATTTCAGTTTTTAATTTTTGAAATAATGGTTGTTTTTTATTACATCATATGTCAGTAATACTTTTTTTTAATACCCCTGCTGTAGTATATCAATAGTTAGCTGCCATCTAATAGAAAACCAATAACAGTAATGGTGACATTTTGTAAAGGACTTTGAAAAAGGGATGCACTTTCTGTATATTTTATATTTTTTGGTGAAAATCAAGGGAAGTTTCCTTCATGTCTCTCTTTGTGTTCCATGGCCATTGCACTACCAACAGTGGTGGGTAGGATAGAAAGGAATCATAAAGTGTATCCTCTTCGTTGTTGTTTAAAGGATCTAAGAAATAACATCTTATCCTTACATAGTTTTTGCAGGGTGAGAGCAAAGTTTTAAAACTATTTCATCTCAAGTTCCAGTTTGTTTTACCCTTTGTGATACATATGCAATATTTTGATTTATCTGTTTATTTCAAATTAAAAAAGAATTGATATTTTTTAGCTTTAATAGTTTTTACTATTTACTTTGACCACATTTGCAGACTATGATGCCATATTGACTGAGTCAGGAGACATCACTCCCAAATATCATGTTGTCAGAAACTGTCTTTTAGCATTCTATAAAACTATTGGTAATGTATTCACCTGTGATTTTTCTTTCATCATACTAATTGCAGCTCAGCTGTCATGTTTACTATTATTGCTTTCATTCAACTGACATTAGTTACATTAGAAATTTTTCATTTCCTTAGGCCACACTTTTTCCTTTTATTACATTGTTCTAAAAACAATTTTTAAATATATATCATTTTTTTTTACTTTTAGGTATCAAAAGTTTGCCAGTTATACCTAAAGACACAAGAAAAGTACAATACGGTACTGAGTAATAAATTTTAATTTTCACTAATAAGGTCATTAGTTAATTATAAATGTGGAGAAAAAAATGTTCTTTTCAGTGAGATGATTAAATATATTCAAATTTGTTTAAACATGTTGTTGGAAGATATTAAGGCAGAGTGCTTGGCTTTAATCAAAGTAGCATTTATCCAGAATATTAGTTTCTAGATTTTGTATTTGAGTTAAAAAGGTATTAACAAGACCATATAAAGGAAAAAAACAACCTTTTGGCGACCATTGTATAAGAAATGTATACATTTTCCAAATGATTCTAGCTAAACACTCCTCAACCTAACAAAAAGATATTTAAAATGAGAATTGCCTTTTTTATGTCCTTACTTAAGATTTTATTCACCACTTTTGTCTTAATTTGCGTTTTTTCTACCAATATTTGTACTTCACTATGAAATGTAGCAAAAATAATTAGGTCAAGATTACTTTGCCTTTGAATAAAAGCAGAAAGGTATGAAAAGTTCCTTATAAGCAAACAGTAAAATTTATGAAAGTTATATTGGACTAAGTACCTGGTTTATTGAAGATAAATAATCTTTTGAATAGAGCAGCTGGTCTATTGATCTATTGGATTAAGTACCTGGTCTACTGAAGATAAATAATCTTTTGAATAAAGCAGCTGGTCTATTGATCTATTGGACTAAGTACCTGGTTTATTGAAGATAAATAATCTTTTGAATAAAGCAGCTGTTCTATTGATCTATTGGACTAAGTACCTGGTCTACTGAAGATAAATAATCTTTTGAATAAAGCAGCTGTTCTATTGATCTATTGGACTAAGTACCTGGTCTACTGAAGATAAATAATCTTTTGAATAAAGCAGCTGTTCTATTGATCTATTGGACTAAGTACCTGGTCTATTGAAGATAAATAATCTTTTGAATAAAGCAGCTGGTCTATTGATCTATTGGACTAAGTACCTGGTCTACTGAAGATAAATAATCTTTTGAATAAAGCAGCTGTTCTATTGATCTATTGGACTAAGTACCTGGTCTATTGAAGATAAATAATCTTTTGAATAAAGCAGCTGGTCTATTGATCTATTGGACTAAGTACCTGGTCTATTGAAGATAAATAATTTGTTGAAAATATTTTGCCTGAATTAAAAAAGATGGTCTATTTTGTATAAACCCAAAAACCAAGAAAATTGAAAAATTTACTTACCTAAGATTTTTTACTTCAAAAAAATATGTTTTATTCATGTTTATTGAAAGTTCCATTCAATTCTGAGGTGTAAGTTATGGGGATAGCTTACTTTTTTATTTTTTGAAAAAGCAAGATTCAGTCTAAATTATCGAAACTCTTCGTACCAACTTTTATGTTGTTTTTTTTCCCATGATGCATTTTGTCTTTGGACACAAAGTTGTGATTTTTTGTATGGACACACCTGAACACATAATGAATTCATGTAGCCATACAACTGATTTTCAAATGATTATGTTGATTTTAAAGCCAAGAACTCTGCCTTAAGAGGATATATTTCATTTTATTTTCTGGAATGTTTAAAAAATAAAGATTTTCCCATTTTGATATGTTTCATTACCTAGATGTTGTATTTGAACAATTTTAATTGGTCATGTACAAATTTTTCTTTTATGGAATAGTTCAGATTTAAATGTTAAATCAGTGACCTGTAATTCAACCAAATTTAACACTTGTAGCAGTTGAAAGTGATATTTACCCATGTAAAATTATCTTATTAGGCAAATCATTTTACGAACTGACAGTGATAAAGATATTTAAAGACTGCTTTGTTTTATACAGGTAAAGTTGAAGTTACAGAAATGATGGAGTGGGATGTATTTATTTCCTTGATACCTGTAAGAATTTTATTTTTATATATGTACTTGTATTTAAATGACTGTTTTTATTTCCATCCTGACACCTACTATCTTTCAATAAAAACAAAAAACAAATCGATAGCAACAAAAAACTGACATTTGGTCAACTTAGCTTCAGAAACCACATTTATAATTTAAAATAAATTTGTTTCAGTCCTTTGCTCAATAAATCTATCACAAATCATCTGATAAATTTCTTCAAATCTATGAAACTTTAGATGCCTCTGATTGAATATTTAACAAAAACTATGAGATATTATTAGGAAAATAAAATTTGAATAAAAGTTGAACATGTTTTTTTACTTACATGTATCTAAAAAAAAAGTTCATAGAATGTTTAAAAAATTAAATTTTTGATATTCTGACCTCTGGTCTCACTAATGTTACATATGGGGTCAGTTAATGAAATTATAAAATAACTCTCATTGGGGTTATTTGTAATTCATATTAAAAACAATATTCCATTAAAAAAAAATATTTGAATATAGACCTTAACTTTTTGGTCTTCACAAATTTGTCATTGCTTTCAAATAAAATGGAATAAAACTTTTTAAAAAGTCTATTACTGTACATTTACATATTTTTAAGGGATAAAATCTATTACATGTACATGTATTAGCATTTGCCTGATGCAATTAGACCATGGATGGTTATTACTCGGTGCTGAAAATTTTCCAGGAACACCAAAAAAAATTAACATATTAAAAAAAATACAGTATATTATTGTATAAAATTTAATTTTCAGTTTGCTTTCATTTCGGCACTTTTATATAATCCTGTTTGCCTTC
The DNA here is from genome assembly GCA_021962125.1 of Bulinus truncatus. NCBI lineage: Eukaryota > Metazoa > Mollusca > Gastropoda > Planorbidae > Bulinus > Bulinus truncatus. The sequence continues at coordinate 128,171 of JAGDYQ010000068.1, forward strand.
TCTGATTCAGACTGTCCAAGATACTATTTGATTAACAAATTAGTAAAATACCGTTTTTTAGTTCAGTTTAAACTTCTTTGATAATATCACTTACTATCAGTACTTTAACAGAATACCAAACCAATAGCTACACAATATATTTTTCTTTTTAAAGAAGAAAACAGAGATATGATAAGTACACTTGTGAAATATAAACATGATTTTTATATCTGTTATTTTCTGTCACTCTTTTAAATTAAAAACATGAATTAGTCTTGAATTTACTTTTAATGGCAGATTGGCACAACAGATGACAAAGTGAATTACATGGAGACTTACACTGACCATGAAGGACACTTCAACACCCTGGGCTACATTGTTTATTCCTATGATATTGGAACAGATACTCATTGGAACAAGATGCCAGGAATTCAATTGACTGAAAAATATAATGACAGACTTACTGTAGGCATAGATTATTTTCATAATTTTCTATAAGATATGTCTTTTATTATTCTTAATACTGTAGTAGTGTCTGACCCTTTTAGAATAATGTAATAAATACTCTTCCATATTCATTCTGCTCTAACATTTTTAAAAAAAGCTTATAGGTGGCATACAAATATTAAAAGCACTTGTAAAAAGTTCAAAGAAATAAACAGAAAGTAAATTTCTATTTAAATTACTCTTTCAGATTCATTGTTTTTTACTTTTGGAACATTGGGATTGAGATAATGTAAATAAAAGGTGCACATAATAGACTCCCAGAATTCAGAGCAAAATAAAAAAAGTATCTTTCTTAACTTTATTTATTTCTGTATTTTATTTATTCTCTTTTCCTTAAGCCTTTAAAGCTGTTGTATAGGGCTTTTTTTCATTTGCCTTTCTTTTCTTAAGGAAGCATTTATAAACATTCTCTGTGGTTGTTTTAAACATTCTCTGTGGTTGTATTATCTAGCTCTGTCATAATTATTGTGACTACTTTTTTTTTGCCTTTTTTTTCTGACTGCAGAATGCATACTTCTTTGGAAGAAGTACACAAGCTGAACTTTTTGCTGCTGTCTTATGTTTTTCCTAAATGTAAGTTTCATTTGATCCACCAGAGGCTAGCTGTTCTGTCTCAACTTTTTAACTTTTTAAAGATATCTCTTTAAATTCTTCCCACATTTTTTCAAGCTGTGATCTGGTGATACCAAAATCATTTCTTTAACATTTCTGTGTTAAAGAACTTTTCTTTGACAATCAGAAAACATGCTGTTAATTGTACTAAACCTTTCTTTCTGATAACTAATACATGTATTGGCATTGAAATATCCCACTTATTTCAGTCTACTTTACATTTCATCTTTTTTTAGTTTTAGATGAGCCATATACATGTAATTACATTTCATCTTTTTTTAGTCTTTGATCAGCCATATAAATACACTTCATCTTATGGGTAAAAAACTTATTTGAATATTGAATACAATTGGTTGTTATTATAATGACAATATGAAAATAAATCTGAAAATTAACATTTAAAAAAGTGGCAAAACTCCCACAAAAACTCCCACTGCAGCTTCCAAAAGGTAAAAAGCTGGTATACAGCTTCCAAAAGGTAAAAAGCTGGTATACAGCTTCCAAAAGGTAAAAAGCTGGTATACAGCTTCCAAAAGGTAAAAAGCTGGTATACAGCTTCCAAAAGGTAAAAAGCTGGTATACAGCTTCCAAAAGGTAAAAAGCTGGTATACAGCTTCCAAAAGGTAAAAAGCTGGTATACAGCTTCCAAAAGGTAAAAAGCTGGTATACAGCTTCCAAAAGGTAAAAAGCTGGTATACAGCTGCCTAGAGGGCTGGTAGAAAAATTGTCAAAAAAGAATGTGCTGGGCAGTTTTTTCCAAAAATAAATTATTTTAATACTAAGTATTCTGAATTGTGAATTACATGTACCAGGTTTTGGAATTCAGAAATTTGTACAACAGGATAAAAATTTGAACGAATGTGTAAGCTAATTTTAAATAGGTCTTCCATAGGTCACTTGATTGTTTGTGTTAGGGAACTTATAAAATGAATTATTTGTTCTACATACAACATAATTTCCTTATTCTCTGACCACAAATTCACTGAAAAGGACATGTTTCGCTAAGACAATACCTACAATTTTTATGTGTCATCCCTTATTCATTTTAAAATTTAGGATTTTTTAAATTGAGAATTTTTTCCAGAAATCATGATTTTTTATAATAATGTTTTATAAAAAACCACTTTTTACACAAGAATTTTAATATTTATGCTAAATTATTTTACATCAATATTCTTAAAAAACCTATCTCAATACATTAAAAAATTCATTTTAAAATAAATTATTGCTTTTTAATACTCTGAAGCAAATTAATAGTTTTTTCTTTGAAATTTTGTTGCTAAAAACTTTAATGTTTGACTGTTGTTGAAATGGTTCCACCATAAACCATTAAAAAGAGAATCTTACAAACTTGTCAAATGATTTATAAAGAAAATATAGGGAATGGACATTCTGTTCTTTATGTAATCTCTGAAAGGACTGTTATAAAGCCAACCATTTGACTAGATGTTTTAATATTTTTAATTAAATGTATTTTTCGACAATCTGAACACAACAGGATCAGTAAATTTTCTAGTTAAATTCCTGAATCATTATTTGTAAGCAATTTATTAGTGCCTATGATTGATAATGTCATTATTTGTAAGCCATTTATTAGTGCCTATGATTGATAATGTCATTATTTGTAAGCCATTTATTAGTGCCTATGATTGATAATGTAATTATTTGTAAGCCATTTATTAGTGCCTATGATTGATAATGTCATTATTTGTAATCAATGTATTAGTGCCTATGATTGATAATGTCATTATTTGTAATCAATGTATTAGTGCCTATGATTGATAATGTCCTTATTTGTAATCAATGTATTAGTGCCTATGATTGATAATGTTTTATTGATAAGTTCTGTATTTATTAAATCCGAGTATGAGTTTTATTTTTACCTTACTATATTGCTGGTAACAAATTCAAAATTTCACAAGTTTAACTGTAAAAGTGTGTTGAGCTGCACATGTATAATTTTAAAAGTTTAAATCATGTTTCATATGACACAATTTGTTTAATAGTTTCAGTTTATTTAATTTAATACTTTCAGGCTATTTTAAATGGTGAAATATTTTTCATTCAAGATGGCTCCAGTAAAGCAGATTTTTTTATAGCCTACAACTGGGATGAAAAATTTGAAGTAAGTTTTTGTTATAAATCTTGATATTATTGTTTGATGAGGTACCTCATATTAGTTTTCCTGATGCTGCTTAGAACTGACAATTACAAATTGGCAAAATTACAGCATATTTGTAATAAAAATAACATCAAAGACAACCTGTTAAGAGAAAAACTTTCAATGCTTCGAGATTTGATATCTCATAATAATAGAAATTTTTTCTAGGCCAATAGCTTTCTGAATCCCACTGAATCAAAGTATTAGTCTAATTACTGAGTCTTAGCAAGCTTATAATTTAAAAAAAAATAGAATAGTTTTCCAAGCATGCAATATTTTATGGAATATGATATCAAGAAAAGCATTTTGTAATAAGTGAACGGCCCTTTAATATGATTCAAGTACATGTATATCTACATGTTTACATTCTTTATTACTTTGTCTTCTATTTCATCACTATCTATGGCTGATGTCATGCATAAAGTACAGGCATATTTCACTTTTCATGGTAGATACATACTAAGAAAAAAGAGTTATAAACTGAATAACTTTAAATGGGGTATGCCTATAAGGGTTTACTGCATTCATTATTTTTAAATATTCAATTCAATAATATTCATTCCCTCTTATTGTCATATCAGAGAGACCATTATGAATTTATCTATGATTATGCCAGTGATTACAAAGATGTTTTTGACAAGCAGCAATGGCTTTTACCTTTTCTACACAGAATAAAGGTTTTCATCTTTGTTCTAAATTTAATTATTCTAAACTCATTCTTTTGGCAGTGTTTTGTATTCTAATTTTATTTTAATTGTTTTTTTTTTAAATTACTTCCTATAGAAAAAATCGCCCATCATATTAGCCTATAGTATGTTAATATAAGCTTAACTTGATTCATGTATATGCTCATAATTTAATTTTTAAAAATTTATTTTAAGAATATCCTTACAATTGTTCATTTATTCTAACTATTCAATATTTCTTCCAATTTCTTTTTTACCCCGGATAATTAATTTTCTTATTCATTAATACATGTATGAACCATTTTACAATTATATTAAAATGGAAATAAATAAATTAATGTTGTTGTTGCATAAAGTGTGAAGTTATTGTTTAATTACAGAACATCACCTCGAGAATGGAGAAAAGAGGAAATAAAATCACTCGGCGCTTGGATCTTATGGTGGAAAATTTAGGAAGAGTTAACTTTGAGTCTGGCACAACAGATATCCTCAATAGCCAGAGAAAAGGTAGTGTGTCATTCTTCCTTTTATCTAAACTTTATAATTGTTTTTTGCTTTAATGCATTTCATATGTATTTTTGAGTTGTATTGTATTTCATATTGCCTAATTAGCAATAACTCTACTCCATTTAGAATATAAATACATCTCTTTAATTAAACATGAAATATTAAAGTGGAACACATTAGGGATATTGATATGAACCTTCTTTAGCACTTTAGAACAAATCTCAGAACTTACCAATGATACTATTAGATGTAAGTTAGAAAAAATTAAACCTAAGAAAATACCAATGATACTACTTGGATGCTTAGGTAGAAGAAATGAAATAATCCTAAGAACATGCCAAAGACATTGGCAGCTATGACCTATTTTGAGACTGCAGCATATAATTGTCGAAGCGAAATATCTTGAGTCTCGACTTCAGCCATCAGCTGTACCTACAATTGTTAGATGTGCAAAACCACCTAAAGCTAGTAAAGTACATTCTGATTGGCATTTGTCAGCCACCAGTTTACACCAATGATCATGTATTTATCATTTATTTGTTGAATGAGCACTCCATCCATCAACTTTTAATCTGGCTGGTCTGTCAGATAAAGAACCCATTGTGGCCCACCCCAGAACACAAATAGTATGAAAATAAATTATGAAAAGACTGATCAGATGCCTAATGTTGATAGTGCTATTATATAATATCTATCACTGTGTCATGCAACACTTGGACCCATAAATAACACTGGTAAACAGTGATTTCATTGCCAGTGATATTTGAATCATTTTATACAAAGTCAACCATGCTGATTTAGAATATGTAAGTGCTTTTGCTAGATTGGCTCTATTTTACGAGATAATTAAAATTAATTAAATAATGTATGCACCGTGTTTGAAAATTGTCAAGAATTGCATGAAGTAAAATAGTATACTAACAAATACTAGTGAAAATGTTAATAGTCATGCAGAATTTTGTTTAAAAAGATATGTAATAGTGCCATAGAAGAAAACATTTTCATTTGAAAAACTAATTATGTCTAATTAATTAATTAATGTCTATGGTAATGCATTAGCAAATCGCTGTTTGCTCGACTTCCTTTTGTGTGTGTCGTTGGGGCTATTGCGCTGGAGGCTCCAACAGTAGTCAGCCATCATATTATGTCCCATCTTCCTTGATATCTCTCCCCCATCACCCTCATATCCTGATGGAACCTCTCGCCTTGTTCCTCACTGAAGTCCCCAAGGTTACCTGGAAATTTGTCTAAATGACTGTGCAGGTAATGTACCTTGATGCTTATATTTGCTCCAATGTTTCTGAAGTTAGCGAGCATATCTTGTACCAGTTTTTTGTAATTCTCTGCTTTGTTATTACCTAAGAAGTTCCTGACAACTGAAACAAAACTGTTCCATGAAGAAGCTTCAAGGTCATCCGTGAAACTGTAAAATTTTGATCGTTGATGAGTTTTCGAATCTGAGGACCGTCAAAAATCCCAAAGCCTTAACAAATTGTTTCATTAAACCTAATTCGATTTGAAGCGGTGGGAGAATGATCTTATTTTGTCAACCAGTGGCTTTTTGATGATATTTTCTTTACCTACAGTCATGGTTTCCCTTGCAGGCCATGTCACTCTTGTCCAATGATCTTGCCTTGCCCTGCTATCCCAAAGGCACATGAAGCACGGGTATTTTGTGTATCCTGACTGCTACCCAAGCAAGAAGTTTACCATTTTTAGATCAGCACAAATTGACCACTGATGCTCATAATAACAGACTTTCTGCAATACTGTTTTGATATTATCATACTCTTCTTTAGGTGTTGTTGAGTGAGCAATAGGAAGAGATGCATAACGGTTACCATTGTGTATCAGAACACATTTCAAGCTTCTGATAGAACTGTCTATAAAAAGACGCCAGTCTTCGGAATGGTAGTCTTGTAGTCCCATTTGGAGCAGAAATCCAAGGATGTCATTACAGTAAACAAGATCTTCCTCTTGGCTGAAATATGGAAGAAGAAACTCTTCTCTTTTCCGATAAGAAATTTTAAAAATTCTTGTTTGAGAAAATTTCTTTCATTGAGCCTGGACGCTAAAAGCTCAGATGTTTGCTTGGGCATATTTAGGTATCGTATCAGGTCATTGAGTTCTTCTTGACTAAATGGTTGAGGTGTTGAAGAACTTCCTTCATAATCGCTTCCACTTTTTTCACCTGCCAAAAACTCCAGATCTTGCCCTCGTCAGAGCCTGATGGTGAAAGCTCTAATAATCCACTAAACACTGGTATAGGAACTTCACTGCTATGTGGAATTGGTCTCCTTGCAGATTCAAGATCAGGATAATCTCACTTAGATTTCTTGTGGCGATTGAAGCCTTTAACATTCACAATACAAAAATAGCAATCACCAAAATGGTCTTTCGGCTCTCGCCATACCATTGGTACACCGAAACTTAGACTTTTCTTCTCATCATTTGTCCACTGCCGTAGGCTCTCCACACAGTTTTTGCAGACCTTATGGGGAGCCCAAGACTTGTCTTGGTCTCCCAGCTTCTCACCAAAATAAGCCAAATATGCCTGCTGCACAAATTCGATTATATTTCTTTGCTTTTCAATCATGTATTCTCCACAGATGTAACAGAATACATTCGGATTATGTTTGCAGCATCTTCGTGATGAACTCATGATGTCTGTAGAAAGCAGCTATAAAAGAGAAAAAACTAAACAAAGTTATAACTTGGTATAGTTAAATTAATCAACAGACATCAAACTTATTGCATTTGTTTTACACAAAGGGTACAATCATATTTTCAAGGCTGTCCAATATCTCAGAAACTAGAGCCAATGCAGCAAAAGCAGTGGCAGTTTTGAAATCAGCACCCATGAATTGCTATAAATTCATTCAAACATTCTTGGCAACTCGCAAAAAATTTTTTTTTGTTGGGCTGTGTAATGAACTTGAAACTATCCATTCTAGAGATCAAGGAATCTGGAGATATAGGAATCTTGCACATAAGAATTTTAAAAAAAAATGAGCAGTTCTGACAGGAAGTGACAGAAGAGTATAATAGACTAACATTTTAAATTTTCTGCTCTGTTACGCAATTGTGCCGATTGCAAATAATTAAGTAGTACTCTTTCAAATTAGCATCTGGTGTTAATGACACCTGCGTGTCCTTTCATAACTTCTAATGTTCAGAATGAAATGTATTTCAACCCAGATTGGAAGTAAGGAAGATATAAATATATATATATATATATATATATGATAAACTAAATTTATATGACTTCAATAATATGTTATGACCCAATCCTGCATAACTTGTTTGATAAACTTTGATACCAAAATTGAATGACAAACATTTAAAAAAATATTTTTCACTTGCTCTTTAGTGAGATACAAACTTACAATTATAGTAAATGTGTACATTTTAAAAGAAAGAAAAAACAGCATTTTATATTCTTTGTAGCTTAATATGAGACTCAGACAGTAAAGTAAACCAAAGGTTAAAAACATGCTTTCAGATCATTCATCTGACTAGGTTTGTATTGTCCTTTCAGATCATTCTTCTGACTAGGCCTATAATATGCTTTCAGATCATTCACCTGACTAGATCCGTCATGTACTTTTAAATCATTCATCTGACTAGGTCTGTTATGTACTTTCAGATCTTTTATCTGACAAGGTCTCTAATATGCTGTCAGATCATTCATCTGACTAGGTCTGTGCTTTCATATCATTCATATAACTAGGTCCATAAAATATATTGAAATTGTTAGATCACCTCAGGCTTACAACCTTAGTATAACCAAGCCATCAAATGTACACTTTACTTGGAAGTACCTAATAATAATTGTCCAGAAATACATCAGAATATAGGAATCCCATACTCTATTGAGATGGATGGAAGAGTGGCATAGAGCGCTCGACTGTCGACCTGAGAGTCCTGAGTTTGATCGTTTGTGAAACCAAAGAAATTTTTCCAGGTCCTGGTGAAATCTCCCCCATGTTCAGCTTTAAATGTGTTTCCTGTCATACGTTGGGGAAGTTAAGTTGGCTGGGTGTTGTGTTAACCATACAATCCCTTTAGATGTCAAAGTTACAGAAACAGATGAATTCTACACTTCATCAGCCCTGATGGCCCATTACTTTTTATATTGTCTTTTAAATAATATTGTTATGTTAAAATACATCTTATTATAAACAAATTTGTTTTTCTTTTTTGCTGTTAGGTCTTCGAGGACCAGTATTTCGCTACATCTTTGGTTTGATGGAAAACTGGAATATTCGATTTTTAACCTTTGACCCAAAGCAGTGTAAAATGTGAGTTAGCTCATTTACTGCTACAAGACTAGAATTTTGTACTTGATTTTGTTTGTATATATTTGTTTACATTAAAAGTTTAGAAAATGTCTCAAACCAATCTATTAATCATTTTACAAATCTGTTCCGTTAAGATGTTTGCTATCAATAATAATGAAACATTTTGGTTTGTTAGAATGTTTGGAATAGGATTAAAGAAATGACAGGTCTATTAAACAAATATTCTGGACTGGAATCTTTAAACTACGTAAAGTGATAGATTGTATGATACTGATAAATAAATGAATCAAATAACCAATTATGTAACCCATATTCATCATGAAAATAGTAAAAGTTTAGATAACTTGTTTCATGAAAACTCTAAGGTCCTTCAACAGTTTATCTTTATACTGTGTTTTTAATAGCTACAAGTAAATAATTTAAGATTTTCTAGTTTTTCTTTTCTATTGAGAGTTTCTATTTTGTTCTTTAAGAATTTTTAAATTCACTTTAGACAATTATGACCAATCTATTTACAATATTTTTAGGCTGTCTAAATCATTGACATGGGAGAAAATAGAAGATGTAGAAAGTAGAAGGAAGGAGACAGAAGAAAAGAAACTAGCTCCGACACTGTACAGAGCATATCTTACAATCACTAATGAAACTGCTGACACTTTTATGAGACTTGATGTAAGAATTCTAGGAACTGTCACTTCAAGTATTAATTAAAAATAAAATCAACACAATATAAAACTTTTACACAATCATAATTTAGAATTATATTTGTATAATCTAGTCATTTAACCTAAATTAGTATTGTTGCAGGGTTGGACTAAAGGTGTAGTGATCATTAATGGTTTTAATCTTGGAAGATACTGGAAAATTGGACCTCAGAAAACACTATATGTGCCAGCACCCATTCTCAAACATGGTATTAATGAGGTAAGAAGTGAAGTGAATTTTGTGAAGTTTTTTTTATTTTTACAGGTATGATAAAGTGTAAAAATCTGTGATTACAAAATAACGTGTGTAGTCAATTTATTGGTCTGAAATGTGCAATATTTGTGCATTTTGTTCTTTAAGTGAAAAGAAAAAGCTACATTGAGAAATATATTTTCTTATCTCATTCCTTCAAATCATTTAGGACTAACAAAATCTCTTAATTAATACCATAAGGAGTTATTTATTCTTTTTTTTAGAAATGTGTGTTTTATTTATCTGATATTTAATTGCATTTTAGAAAGTTTTAATCAATTACTCCAAACAGAAGATATTGGTTTGTTTTGTGCACGAAAATCTAAAATTACTCTATTTCTCTTCAATGATTGTCATCAAAAATATAGGCAGATACTTACTAATACTACCACTAAAAATTAATAAAATAGCAATTTTTGACTACTTTTTAAGACAACAAAACTGTATCAGTTTGAAATCTGTCTTGCTTTTCATGACAGACCATCATGAATTTGTGACTCCTGTATCAGCTTCTCCTCTCTCTCTCTTCCAAAAATCTCTGAGGGACTGTCAACATCCTTACTGTATCATGGTCCATCAATTGACTGCTGTTTGATGAGTCATGCATCCCATGTTAATTTAACTGACTGATTTAACAAAATTGATTTAAATACTGACAGACACGGCTAATTCTTTTATTTATGATTGAACTCTTGCTTTGTTTCAGATAATAATATTTGAAGAGTTGAGAAGAGGAAGTGACATTTTTTTTCAGCACACTGCAGACCTAGGCTGAACTCTATGTAACAGTTAAAACTTATAAACAGTTCCAGTTTGGGCCTACTTACAAAAGGTTTCACAGAACAAGCTGAAGAGTTTAAGGGTTCATATCATAATTTATGACTGTGTTGTACATGTGTACTTTCAAAATGTCTGTACATTGATTTACAGAAGGAATAATCATATATGTTGCAATATTTCCTAGCTAAAAGTTGAAATGATACCATGATAGTTAAATGACTTCATTGTATGACAATTGAAAGCTAAAAGCTATGTTAGCGCTCAAATTTTCATTTGGTGTTATTTGTTTCATGCATCCAGTAATCTATTTAAAAAAATCATTTTGTAAAAGTGCCTATTCAAGTAAGACAGTTGTAAATTAATGGGATTTTCAGGATTTATTTTTGTTGCTATTCTGGCATATCTTTATCTTTTAGGACATGAATGTTTCTGACAATAATGTGGTAATATTATTATTATGATTTTACATGGAAATAATTATAGTTTTCCTGCCAACTGAATGGTACAGATAGATGTACTTAAATAGTTTCACTATATCATATTATCAACAAAGCAATAAAAAAAAAGGATACAACTTTGCCTCATATTTAAAACATGGTTTTTATTTTTCAACATATTTTTTATTTTTATAGTTTCAGTTTTTAAAATGTCGTGATAGTTCAAATAAATTCTTTAAGTTTTATTTTTTTAAATGTTAACATGGCATTAAAAAATGTCCATTTATTAATGGATGCTATATATTCAAAAATACTAAAAACATCTCATTGAAGTTTATTTTGCATTGGTTTCCAGTGTGTTGAATCCAATAAATCAGCATCATATGGATGGAACTGCAAACAAGAAAAACATAATGGGCCGCCCAAAAATTCGGATATCTTGTTTTCATATGCGACAAAAAAATCACGAAAGCACTCTATTACAGTACTTGTTTTATAAAGCTTTTATTTAACTGGCATATTCTCTGTGACCAAAACAACTAAGTACTTGTTTTATAAAGCTTTTATTTAACTGGCATATTCTCTGTGACAAAACACTAAGTACAAGATTTCAATTAATTCAAAAATCTTATCTGTGATATAATGAAACTTTGCAGATATATTATTTAATCAATTACCTACATACATTCCTAAAAATCTTGATAACTGTATTGTTTTTTTAGTCAAATACAAACTGATCTTAACCCATATTTTTCTTTCTACTGTTTTTTAAAGCAGAAAATACAAGAAATTGTACGTTTAGTTGTTCTATGGTGTGTTGTTAGACTGCTAGTATGACGTGTTTGACTGCTAATATAATTTTTTATTTTGTAAGTTTTACATGTTTATCATGTTGTTAAATATATTTATGAACTGTTGGTAAGATATGTTGTACAATATGTTAAATAAACTCAGTGTCATTTGTAATAAGTATTTTTAAAATTATTAATTTTTGCAAGGGTATTTCTGTAAGATTGTTTATCTCTTCTTAAAACAAGTAAAATGTTTGTTAATGAAATGGAGATTTAAAGCCTGGCATGTAGAATAGTTGAGATAAATTTGTTTAAAAAATTTAAAACAAAACATACATGTTGTATTCTTCAAAAAAATTTAATCAGTAGAAAAATATAAAGATATATTATGTAATCTTCATTCATTCAATTCTTTATGTATATAGTCTGTATATAGTCCTTTTAACACAGGGGCAATAGAGAATGTTAAGAAACTTAAAATGTAAAAGTTGAATACAAAATGATATTTAAAACAAACATACTTTGTTCATTAAATATCTGTCAGTAAGAAGACAATTAAGTCAAGAGATGCCAATTGTCATGGATGCTACATTACTCAAGGAATGTTCAATGTCAGTAAGTAGGTAGTCTAAACCAGTTTTTCAAACTGATTTCTGATACATTTTTTTATTTTATTGAAAAGAAGTTGTTCAAAGACTGTGAATACTAAATTTATTAGTATATCTAACAAAATAAAATAGTTATGAGGTTGTAAAAAGTCGTAATTTTTAAATTTTTTTACAAACCTTAAAGTCTCATTTTTGGTTGCCATTGTTTGAAAAACTATTGCACATATATGCAACAAACGTATATCACATACACATAATAACCCACAGATAGCTCTCAATATTTTTCACTGCTCTACACTAATAGCAACATAACTTTTTGGGTTTAATCATTGCTTTTCGTCAGATTTTTCAAAGGTGATAAAAATCACTTAATTTTTTGTGAATTTTTCAAAATAGTAATAATTTAACGGAATCACTTACAGAGAAAATAATAATATCAAAGTGACGTATATTGTAAGATTAATCATTATCTTAATCGTTTGAGCTTTTTTTATAAAACTGAATACACTAATAATCTACTAAGAGATCATAATATGATAAAAAATTATAAGACAATTACTAGTATTAGACTCATCAAGAAACTATTCTATCAATTGAAAAGAATTCATGAATCCAAACCCCTGAATGTGGAGGGGCCACCTGACCTCTTCATTACATAGAAATGTATGTTATAAAATACAAGTTCTAAAGTTAAAACAATCAACATATCTACTATTATAAAATCTAGTCATATTTTAAATTTATAAACAGGATAAAATTAGATTTTTCTGCAAATAGAACAGGAGGTCTAGAGACACTTTTTCAACTTTGGATATGTCACGTGACCTCTATTTAAAAATAAAATTAGGTCATAAAATACAAATCTAGAGTCTAAGCAAATATCCAATGAGTCAATCAATCTCTCCGTTTATTTCTGATTAGTTTACCTACTAATTTAGCAATTAGCTTATGTTACTTAACATAACATTTATTTTTGTAACAGTTATTCAACATGACTCAATTTATAAGACCTTTCTCTTTCCCAAATTCCACACGATCACGGTACATTAATCGATTGTTTCGAGCGTTGAGCTTGTTTAATGTTTTGAACATACCAGAGGCTAGAGTCAGCACCGCTAATAGTGGCCAATCAGCCCAATCCCATACATGATAGTGCGGGGATGAGTAATTATTATTCGTGACGTCATCTTAACCGCAATCACCAATGACGTTGTAACAGAAATAATAAGCAACTATACTGCCCAAGCGCCTGGCCATCAGCCTGCTACCTTCATAACAAAATAAATAACAGAAATGAATGGTTTTTGATAAATTCAACATTTAAGTTATTTCGATTTCTCTGAGAGATGGAAAAGATGTCTTCTTTGTTATTAAATTAAAATGCATCACCCATGAGATTTCCTGTTGAAAAAATAGTTCAAATATGAATATTAAATATTGTAAAATGAAAAATAGAGTATTTTTCCATTCTGAAATTTCCGTGAAGAAACACTAATTCTCTAACACTAATTAATATAACAAGTCACTGAGTTGGTAATCTTACCCTAACCCTAACGTAACGTCTTCCATTAAAAGCAATTCCTTCCCAATTTTTAAATTCTATTTTATAATAAAGGTTATTATAATTCTATTTAAACAAGGAATTAAAAGTCAAATATGCTTTAAAAAAATTTACCGTAATTTTAATTCATATTTTGATTTATATTATCCTTCACTCAATTGTTAAAAATGAGTATCATTTATGAGTAAAAATTAACATTACGTTAGCGGTCTAGTATAAATTTAAAGGTCTTTGGTGATCTCTATGTCACCAAGCCATCTTCGGCGAATCTCGCTTACGCTATGATCTGTGCACTTTGGTTTAAACGACGGTATGACGTAGCCGCGGCCCGCGGCGCACAGCTGTGATTGTGTGGCATCACTGGAATGTGTACATTATTTGGCTGTGGACTTGGAGTACAGAAATACAGAATTATTGTTCTCAAATCTCAATTCAATTCAATCTTGTTATTTGTTTTTTCCAATTAATTATCCATTTCAATACACATCATAAACTATGAACATTTGAACAATAACAATAAGCATCCATCATCCAATGAGCCAATGACAAGAGGAGATGAACTCAGATGATGAGTCTGACTTTCTCCTCAGATTCAAAACGATTAGTGCACTACAATAGTTAAAAATTACACTGCCAAGTGGCAAGTGCCAAAGTAATAGACTAATAGTAAAGTTGTTTTCCTTTGACCTTGCAGAGAGTTAGAACGTAACAGCGAGTTTAGTTACTTATGGATAATAACTTATTATAATTATCAATCTGCGTTATATTCTGATTTCAGTGATTTCTGAATAATTTCTATTTTCTAATTTATTTCAAAGTTCTTCACTTCCAACTTCCAATCAGCCAAGCTCATTTAGCAAAGTATCTGCAAAGTACCAAAATCCGGAATAATAATCCGGATCCGGTACCGGATCCAAAGGATTTCGCATAAGAAAATCCAGATCCGGTTGGAAAAAACGGATCCGGCACACCCACAATCATATTGTCTCATTTATTAAACAATACATGTATTTATTTTTTTAACTGAAATAAATTTTATTATATTTAGAAAAAAAGTATAGTTATATCACAAAAAGGTCAAATAAGTCACTCATTTATTCTTCCTGTATTATTAATTAAATACTGGGTACCGGTAGTTTGTTAACATTATTAATTTTAAAAATCCAGTGAACGACGCCAGCCGACTGAGCAGCACGCGTAAAATGCAAGAAAAAATTCCCGCTAAAAATGCAACAGGGTGACCTAATTCAATCTTAATTTTTGCTATATTGTTTTATATTACAGAAATAAAGTCATATTTTAAAAGTGCTTTGAACACTGTTTAAAATGATATAGTATAGTTATAAATTGTAACATTCTAAACGAGCAAAATCTTTTTGTGAATACAGTGCTAAAATGGCCTGACAAGGGCGATAAATTGTTATTATATGTCAGTTTGGACTACCTACAGTAAGTAGACAATGAATTTCAAGAGATGCCTAATGTCAAGGATGCTACATTACTCGGGAAATGTTCAATTAAATGTTCAATGTCAGTAAGTAGACAATGAATTTCAAGAGATGCTTGATGTCAATGATGCTACATTAGTTAAGGAATGCTCAGTCAAATTACAGCAGTAAAAATATGTGAAATGGCAAGAAAATTAAAAAAAAAAAAACTGTTATGGCATCTATGACCGAGGAAAACCTCTGTAATTAGATGTTTTTTCGACGAAGCCATTTTCAATCATTGTATAGCCCATGTCAACAAATGTTTGTTCAATAGGTATAGGAGTAATGCCAAGAATATTTTTCATCTGAAGATAGAAAAAAAAAGAATTATGACATTGAGTAAGATGTGAATTATACAGACAAAAATTTAATGCAATGACAATTCAAATGGGTTTTCTCATTTTTTTTTTATATTCTTCCATTTATTTTAAATACATTCAACCAATGTGGAGGAAGGGTGTGCTGAGTAACATCCAAAGGTTAGTCAGAGTTCTATTACATCCTGGTGTATAGACCCATCCAATGAAGGTTAGTCAGAGTTCTATTACATCCTGGTGTATAGCCCCATCCATACCAATAAAGCAACCTTTTAATACTACAACTTTATACTACAGGCCGAACATTTTTTATTCTGTGGAACTTAAGTGCAGAAAACATGCTGACTGTAGAAAATGAAACATATTTTCAATGAAAGAAACAAAGAACATAAAAAGGCCATGATGATTGTAGAAAATGATGTTGACTATAGAATATGAACTCATGTTTTCAATTAATGAAAATAGACTAAGTTCTTAAAATGTAAAAAAAAATTTATAATGATGACATAAGTTTCATTATTTATTATTTAAAATTATATTGCTTAAGAAATAGAGTATGAATTTTTCATAACAATTTTGTCACTCTTTAATTTATTTGTAAGTACTGTAAACATAAATTTTGAAGAACAAAATTTAGAATAAAAATTTAAGTGAACTATTTTTTTTTAAGGATATTTTATCCATAATCTGGAATTTTTTTTTTAAGCCTGATAGTCAATAGTTTATTGCATGATTGATGAATTACTTACTCTTGAATTGTCCAATAAAGTTACTTTACTTGCTAAAGCTTTACCCGATTTAATGGATTTGTCAAAGATGCCAGCAAGTGTAACAACAAAATTAGGTAGTTCACCAGTTGGAATATTATAACCTTGGCAAAAAGAGATTAACATGTTAGGATAATGATCATTCTAAAACTGTATAAGTGATATGGTTATAAGATGCCATATTTTTTACTACAAAAAATGTATTGGCAATAAGTGAAATATTTTATATTTTAATATAAAACCTTAGGTACAGGTGAAATGGTATTAAAAGAAGTTTTCTTTTATACTAGAACCATATTGCTCAAACTGTTGAACAAGTACAAAATTTACAAAGAATAAAGTCACACAAGAACAAACAAATATTAATCCCTAAAATACTTGCATCCCCATCAATTGGAATTTTCTAAATCATCAGTGAAAACTACAATTCTTTGAGAAGAGTATCATCAAATAGATATTATTTAAACCAATGGATACTGTCCCACACCTTGGTCTATGATAAAGCAGGTTAATATTTCTATTTCATTACCCAAATTTTATAACCTGACTGTGAAAGAGGATTGAAACTATCCAATCAAAGAGGCTGTGCCAGTACTTTACAACAATTAATGTCCCATTGGAGAATTACACCTATGTTATTTTGTTTTTTATATACAGCTTGTGTATTCTTTCTACTTTTAGCACATAGCAAAGAATGATCATTCAACCACTTTAGGAGTTAGGCCAATATGGTATATAACATAACATATAATATAGTGGCATTGCCAATAGTTTTAGCACTGACCTTAAGATAAAGAAGTGAGAAATGTTTTACTAGCTTTAAAAAAACCCAACTTATTGCCCACTTTGTTATAGAAGACAGAGGGTAGAACAAAAGACAGAGGGTAGAACAAAAGACAGAGGGTAGAACAAAAGACAGAGGGTAGAACAAAAGACAGAGGGTAGAACATTTTTCACAAGTTTTTGATGAAATTGCAGTTGATGGGGTTTTACTGTTCAATATTGAGATATCAATTAAAAAATCAAATCCTAGGACTGTATTTAGTCAAAGTATCAAAATGGACCAATAGCTTGTCTTAAATTTGAGTTCTTCAAAGATGCATGTTTAAATCTTTAATATGAGTGGTCATGTCTGCTATAGCCTCTAAGGGGATGTCGACCTGAG
The DNA here is from genome assembly GCA_021962125.1 of Bulinus truncatus. Taxonomy (NCBI): domain Eukaryota; kingdom Metazoa; phylum Mollusca; class Gastropoda; family Planorbidae; genus Bulinus; species Bulinus truncatus. The sequence continues at coordinate 145,797 of JAGDYQ010000068.1, forward strand.
GGTCCCTAGTTTGATCTACGATGAGGACCAATGGATTTTCAGGTCATGGTTAAAGTTTCTGCCATTTCTTCCATGGTGCCTTCATGGCCATTGCATTATCGGTTATGGTGGGGCATCATAAAAACCGTCCCATTAGTGGTTTATATGATGTAAGAGATTTCATCTCATCCTTACCAGTGATATTTACATAATGATAACGATAACGAAAACGAAAATGATTGCTTCCTGTTTTACGAAAACGAAAACTAAAACGAATAATGAAAGAAAAACGAATATAATATAAAAATAAAAATGTTGGGTGTAGAAACTTATAAAAACAAAAACGTTTGTGCAAGAAACGAAAATAATACAAAATTGTGCAGAACAGGGTTCTCACACATTGGTTAGAGAGAGTCAATTAACATTCGGAACAACAGATAAATCACCGGACTGCCACGGACAGCATCCACCCCCACAACTTCTCCTAATACAATGTATGGCACGGATCAAACCAATAGCCCGTGACGAGGGACATAGTGAAAACCATGGAAATGGTGAAAACTCACGTACCTGTCCCCCCATCCTGTTTCCCCGCCCCGCATTCCATCTTTTTTCCCTTTCTGATTTAATTGCACTGGTATCACGTCCGGATACCAGAGTGCCTTACCATTTAATCTGATACCTTTTCTGTTCGAGGAATGGAATGTAACTTATAGCACCCCACCCCCCCCCCCCCAACCTGAGTTTGTCTGATTTATGTGGGGAAGTAGGGAACAGATTAAGAGGGCCCAATGATATAAAAGTATATTTGGAGATAGAGTAGGCAATTGGGCTGAGGCAAGCGTAGAGAGTGGACGTGAGATATAACGAAGTCCACTATAGTCTACTATTATTCTTTTCCGCCAGCCATTGTTTATGTGAAATAATAATTATTGTGCAAGTCTTATTAAATGGCAAGTCTTATTAAACAATTTTCTGGAAGGAAACGCGAAAGTGTATTTTCTGTCTGTGGACTGTTTACTGCTGGAAGACGCAATAGAATGAGTAAATCGCTCGAAATGCGTTCAGTCTTAAAACTGAACTTAAAGTTCTTGAAGGAGAATGGATTTTGAATGGCAGTAATAATAATATAACAGTAAATTTTAGTGAGTTTTCGAAATAACATTGTGACTTTAATGTACTTGTATAATGTATCGCTCATAAGTGATAAAACTGAAACTGAAATGATAGTTAGCAAAAAATAAACTAAAACTGAAATAATTGCTGTCACAACTTATAAAAACTGAAATATTTGCACTGTGAAAAACTGTAATAATATAAAAATAAAAATGATTGAAGCCAAAACTTATACAAACTAAAACTAAAATGAATTTCAAAACTAAAATATCGCTGATCCTTACAGGGACTTCACACACTACAACTTCTAAATTGGGAAACAATTTTTCAACTTAAGTTCTGGTATAGATTTGTGTTTTGATCATAGAAATAAAAAAAATATAAACATTTTGACCTGAATCAAACACCTTTAGAAAAGTATATGATGTTCTCATTTCTGTTACTGATAATTAAATACATTGCATAGGTAATTTTTAACAATGATGATATTATGACATTATTCATCTCTGAAGCTTTTGAATCTATGTTTTCACCAAACTAACGCTGTATATATGCAATGATATTTTCTCAGGTGTGAATAGTAACAGGTTACAGTGTCTTCTACTGTTGATTAAAACAAAAATCCTCCTTCATTAGGCATGAACTAAATCAGATTTGACTTTTGGTATCTTAAGGGACTAAGAAATTTACTTCTTCATAAAAATCTCTTGAAATAGTTTTATATGATCAGAATTGCGAATTCAACTATATCATTTATTCATTATTCTCAATAATTTTTCTTAGGGGTCTGTCCATTAATTATGTCAATGAAATTCGGGGGAGGGGGAGTCTTGAAAATTTTTGACAATTGTTGACAATGGGGAGGGGGGAGGTCAAGAAATGTTGCAGTCAACAATGTTACTTTTTTAAATAAATTTAATTCCTTAACAAAGGAAAATTAAGCAGCGTTTGTAGTCCTGTGTTACACACTCGCCCAACCTTCAGTATATTTAATTAAACTAAATATATTCCTACTTTGAGTATATCAATTAAACTAATTATATTCCTACTTTTAAAAACCGTGCAGTGCTATAAAAGACCCCACACGGAACTAAATATGCACAAACGAGATGGTAATACTCAAGTAACACTAATATTTTTCCAAAGTTGTTGTTTGTTGGTCTGCTGTGCAAATAAAGATTTATGTAGATACACAGTCTGTCTACATTATATTATTTTCATGTCTATATAAATTATAAAATGCGTTATTGTTTATACTAGACTCTATCGGAAATAATTGGCTTTCACTGTGAAATTGGATTAGGTCTAAAGTTAAAGTGAGGAGGTTTAGCACAATCACGAATGTGACTCTACACTGTTAATAAATTATGATAAATATTTAACATTACCTAGGACTTATTTGAAATCTTACAAATACAATACATGTCTAGAATGTTCAGAATTATGAACAATTGTAAAATAGGCCTAGGCCTAATATTTTTTTTTAAATAAATTTATTAACAATTGAATTAAAACAATTTTTAAATCATTGCTTTTAATTGTTAGATTGACAATGGAGAAAGCAAACTTTCACAAGATGTACGAAGCATATGTAAAAGGCATTTCCCAACAAGCATAAGCAAGACTATCAATGAGAGGTAACTGAGATTTGGAATAAATTGAAAAAAGAGCATGATTCGCCAACAATGTAGATTCGTTATTGAATAGTTATGCCACCTTACCACAGAGTAATAAGGTGATAATAATGAGCTTCTGGGCAGATCATTCTGTGAAGAGAGTAGATGTCCTTCCTAAAAAAGCAGCCACAAATGTGAAAATTGAAAAAGAAGTTGTGAAACATCAAACACAAACCATTCAACTAGACCACATAGAAATCGATTTGGAAGCTCAATTTGTGCTGAAAATCCTGACGTCAGAAAGCTGGTCAACCGACAATTGAAGGTGATCAAGTCTCCTTTTAAAAACCATTGCTGACATTGCATTGTATGAGTCTGCTGCTCACAACAAAAGACAGAGTGATATTTTTTGCAGTGTTAGAAATCTCGATGATTTGACAGAACAATTAAAGATTCAAAGTTTTCAAATAAGTAAAAGTGCTGTTTATACTCGTCTCTTGCCAAAACAAAGTTTATCATGGGAAGCAAACGCAATGTAACAACCGTACCAGTGAAGATAATTCAAGCACAAAATGATTTACACTCAAAACACATTGATGGTAGATTTTGCACAGTTACTTCGAATCACCTAGAGGAAATTGACTTCTTTGTTTTAACAGTATGCTTCATCAGTTTAGAGGACAAAGCAAGAGTCCCCATTGGATTGACAGCAGCTAACAAGCAAGCTCCACTTTTAAAACATGTCGAATACTGCATTACATTGCCTGATCACGACTGGTTAGTAGCATCTAGACATAAACTCATACCATCTGTTTATGCTGTAACATATGCAGGCCCAACTTACACAGCCATCAGATCAGACAAACATTGCTCATCATCAGTTTATAGCCATGGACTGGACTATGAAAGGCTACTTGAATTGGAAGAGTTTGATATTGTTACAAGTTGATCAAACCATTTCTTATTATGTCTGTGGATGGTGGACCTGATGAAAATCCAAGATATCAAAAAGTTGTTGATGTGGCCATCCATCATTTTGAAAAGCAGAACATTGATGCAATGTTTGTAGCAACGAATGTGCCTGGTAAAAGTGCGTTTATTCGAGTAGAAAGGCAAATGGCTCCTCTTAGTTGAGAACTGTCGGGACTAATTTTGCCACATAAACTTTATGGAAGCCACCTTGACACAGAGGTGGAAATATTTAACTTTAAATATGCTGGCTAAACATTGACAGAAATATGGAACCAAGTAAGCACAGACAATCTTCCAACAGTGGCAGAGTATATTGTGCCTGAAAAGTCTGAGATTGAAGTTGAAAATTCAATAATCAAAGATCAAGTTTGGTGCCAAAAGTCAGTACTTTCTACAAATTGTCAAATGTTGTGATTTAACTTGTTACCAACCGATTAGAAGCTCGAATTTTGATATCATTGCTGATAGATTTATCCCCCCCCCCCCCACTAATTCCAGTCTGCCAAACTAATGAGGGCCTTAAAGCACCAAATGTATCTGATATAAACTCACATAGATTTCCATCTCTTTTCTTCAATCAGTCTGTGAAAGTTGAAAACATACTACCTCGATCTGTAAAAGCATTCAAAATTCTTCCATATGATATATATTGTCCATCTATTCAGTTGCTATTGTTTGAACGGATCTGTAAAATCTGTCACCTTTATGTTGCTTCGCAAGCCATGTTAAAGAAGCACTTTCAACAGCACCAACAATGTATGCCTGGGCCCAGTCAAATAATACATGCACCACAACAGCAAAGAATTCATCCAATGTGGCTGCCAAAAGACAGACAGAGCTCAGGGGGAGATGCTAAGTGCAGAATAGCTAGATGAAGAAAATGTTGACTTGTCTGGTGTTTCAGTTCTACAAGAAATTATTCACCCAGAACATTTGCCAATAATAACAATTGAGGAACATTAGACATCTCCATGGGAAGATATAGACGCTAGGTTATAAGATTTGGATTTGTTTGTAAAAAAAAATGTTCATAAATTAAAAGTGTATCTATAGTTTAACTTTTTAATATCATTTCCGCTTGAAGTTAGAACAAGTCTTTGTAAATAATTAATTAGTCTTTATAGTGATATATTAATTTGAAAGATGCTCATAATTTAAAGGTGTTATGTGTATACATTTTTGTAAACCCTATTATCTCTTTTCAGTTCAGAGTAAGCCTTTGTAGCTATAAATTGGAAATATGGACATAAGTTAAAAGTTTATTAAAAATTTTACTTTTATTCACTTTTTTGGTGTAGTTGTAAACTAGTATATTTTAAAATATGTTTTTTTTTCTATTTTATTTTTATGGGGGAAGGGGGGGGAGTCTCTGGAAGTTTGACATGTTGTTGACAAGGGAGATGTAAAAATTGCAAAAAATTTGTTGACATAATTAATGGTCAGCCCCTTATTTATAAACTTATTGTAATTTTATAAAAGTGGAAATGGGAAAACAAAATCTAGGGAAAAAAACAATGACAATAATGTATTTTACCTTGACTTCTGAATTCTTTATCTAGTATTTTTGCAATATCTGACAACCAGAGGTTACCACTACAAAGAATATGGCGATGTCCTAAAAAATATTATTTAACTTTCACTAAACAAAGTCAAATGAAAGATATAAATGTATTTAAAATACTATTATCATATGCACACATGTATATCTATTTATTCTTCTTAAAATGATGCAGAAAACAGTATGATGTTTTTAAAAATATACCAAAAGGTTTTTTCTTTTATACAATTTATACAATATCTAAATAATGTTCTTTGTGAAGAGACTAAAAAAAATTTATGGTAAAAAATAAGCCTGTTGCTATGAGGTGTGACGTGATGTATGACATGGCATGAATTAGAAATAAAGATACATATAGTTAGTTTTATTTAATAAAGTACAAGTTGCTTTTGGAAATAATAGCAGTATTAAAAATTATCATTAAAAAAATCCCAAAAATGTAAACTGTTCCAGTAAAAAGGAACAATTGTGCAGTGAACTACAGCTAGAAAAAAATGAATTAGGTTGTCTAAACTGATGTACAAAAACTGCTTCATGCCTTCTATAGCTGATTTTTGCACTACAATCACTATAAGTTTTCATTCACTTAGCCTGTTGCAATTCGTGAAAGACATACACAATTTTATTAAGATTGGTGGTTGTGAGGTAAAGAGAGCTAGACTGTTAACCTGAGAGAACCTTGGTGATAAGCAAAGCAATTTTTCAGTTCCTGGTGAAATGCCCCCAAGCAATAATAAAATAATATTAATGATATGTGCACAAGTATTTATTGAATGGTGGTATTATGAAAGCAAACATCTAGTACATTTAACTTATATCTTAATCATAATGTACTAATATCTTTAACATATTCCAATGAATGATATGAAATTTGCCAAGGTTAATGAAACATTATACTAGTACATTTAACTTATATCTCAATCATAATGAAGTTATATCTTTAATATATTCCAATGAATGTTATGATCATACATTATACTAGTATAATTAGTGAAAGGCCTGAAAATATTCATTTAACTCATAAAAAATTCCACCATTAAAATGGCAATAACATGATGGAAAATGTAAAGAATGCAAGGCATAGAGACCTCCTCAGATGGAACTCCGAAAAAAAAATGCAACATTAACATTATCAGACTATATTGGAGTTTTCATTTTTAGGATTCAGATAAAGTAGAATTAGGAAAAGATTTCACTAAGCACAGACTTCTGAAATATTTATTTACTGACTTTGCTGCTAAATTGGGTATAGGGGAAAATAAAGCCCACCCACATTGTTGTAGTTTTGTTCTATGTGTTAAAGAAAATGTTCCCTTATATTGCCTATAAAGACAGCCTGTTTCTCTAGCCATAGCTATTCTATGTGTTTAGTACAATGCCCAGCTGCCTGTATCCTTCATAAGCTGGATGGACTTAAGGACATTGATAGGACTGACAGCGGCTCAAACTCAAGACATTAAGGTTAGCAGTTTACCTCACTACCACCACATCCCCTAATTTCTTTTCATGTCAAACTCTAATTCATCCCCCAATGTTCTACTTCTGAGCTCAAAATATTTCTAAGATATGTTACATGTTTCTTTTCTAAAAACATTTCCCCATTAATTAAGGGATTGATGATCTTTCATTTTATACTGGTTTACACTACATTTGTTTATAACATGTTTAATAATCATGCTAGCTTATCTTGTGTTTTCTATAGCCTATTTATTCAGCAGCAAATAGACATAATCTTCTGTATTGTGCAGGTTTTCAAAATGTTAATAAAACAGAAATGTATATATCTACCTTGAGCTTCATCCAGTGTCATGCATTTGATATGTGCTTTAGCAACATCACGGACATCTATTACACCAAAATTAAATTTGGGACATGCTGGCATCTGATGTTCCATTAGGCGTTTTATGATCTATGAATTAAATACATATTCATGTATATGCATTCATTTTATGGCTTGAAAAAGTTGAATGAGATTTAAATTACTCAGATTATATTGTATATATATATATATATATATATATCTGGCCTGTGAGCAATCCAGCCTTGTTAAGATAAATTATCCATGATAAAGAGTTTAATATTGGCATTTGCTAGATTTACAAACTAAAAATCAAACAAATCAGAACTGAATTAAGCTTTGCATTTGATTTATCTATCAATACTTGCTATGTTCATAGTTATTTTTTTTGCCAACTTGAAATGTGTTAATAATGTCCATGAGTTATTTTTCAGGTTGAACTTACCGAAACTATCTTTCTTATTATACAATATTTTTTGTTAAAACTTACAATTAGCAATGTACTATGAGGTGAGGAAATATACCTCACTATGTGGTTAGTAATTTGAACTCCTTTTTGTAATGTCTTTTGGAGGCTTCCTAAGTGAATGACCATCAACATTTCCTTCTGGATATTTATAGGTCTACGGGGTCTTGGTTTCTTACTTTGTCTAGTCGCCTTATCATTAAGTTGCTCCTGAGGCAACCATTTACAAATCTCACAAGTTTATTGGTCAATGTGTTGGTGACTCTCCATGTTTCTTCACCATACAAGATGGATTTGACATTTCTATTGAATATTTGGTGTTTATATTTTGTTGAGAGGGAAGATGTTTTCTGCACAGGCCTTAGGGAGAAAAAGGGATGGTTTTCCTTGCATATTCCAGCTTTGACATCTTCGTCTGCTCCACCTGTGGCAGAAACAATGCTGTTTATCTCCAAGGGTGATCAGTGTCTGACTTTAGCAAAGTAAGGACAAGACTTCTGTCTTATCTATATTTTTATGTAGCCCTTGCTATATGGCCACTCTTTATAAGGCATTCCACTATAACATCCTTTATATATTTTGGTACTTTTTTAGCTGCGGCCTACAATGTTTTGTTACATGACCAATGGCAATCCAAGTTTTGAAAAGACATGGCCAGAATGCATGAAAACTAATGAACCTATATTTTATTTTCTTTCTGAAATTTGACTAAACAAACAAAACTTAGTGAGACGTCTTTGTTTTAAGAATTAGGAAAAGGGTGATTTAATTATCCATTTAGATCAGGGGTGAGCAAACTACGGCCCACGGGCTGCATGGGGCCCGCCAGAGTATATTATGCAGCCCGTTTGCATGTACAAGTTACGATCCTATGTCGATTTTAATATTCTTTGTTTGGAGTTTTTGCAATATTTTTAAAATTTTATTCAGGCTATTTGATTTGAATCTATTGATATTAAATCGGTTTTATGGCTCCAGAATATTGGTTAGAGCTGCTTGACCTACAAGCAGATTATAACCTGAAGCAGAAGTTCAAGTAAGTTATTTTGTTGGTTTTCAGGATGTTTGCCAGCAGTGGCATTTCCACACCTAAAAATCTTTGCTGCCAAGCTTTTGTCATATTTGGGTTCACATACATTTGTGAGCAAGTGTTTTCTTGTATGAAAATAAACAAGTCTAAGAACAGATCGATGTTGACTAATTGCAATTTAAATGCAGTCATGCCAATCGCAACTAGTTAACTGGTTCCACAGTTCAAGAACATTTTCCAAAATCGTGAATATTTACATACTTTTCATTAATTTTAATTATACTCTGTGGTCAGGTTGTATGTAAATTAAGTTCCTTCGACTTCATAATTATTATCACAGGTATCAATAAACTTTTGTTAAAATAATTATGAATAGTAAAGTCTTATTACCAAACTAGCAACTGATTAAGTTTGTATTTTAAAATGTAATGTGCATGTGTAATAGAGAGTGAATGTGAAATAAAATGACAAATTATCTTTAATTCATATTTTCATACATTGTAAATTGTAATTAAGTAGACAAAATATATATGCGGCCCGCTGACAACAGTCAAGTTTTCAATGTGGCCCTCCGTATAAAAACTTTGCCCACCCCTGATCTAGATGATGACAGAGAACTTCTCAAATGAAGAACTGATTCAGATAGAAACAGAAGGAGCCAGAAGATGCTTTGCGCCAAAAGCTATCTATAAAGAAATAAGCAGTAAATGAACATCCTTCTTAAATGCAGACAGCTTTGCACCAATATTTTAAACTAGATCAATCCACAACAGCGGAAAAGTGAGGATTGCAGAATACAATAGCTTAGTGATTCTTTGTGTTGATGTTTGTTAAAAGATTAATAAAGCTTCAAAAATATTCTATTTTATATTTTTATCATAAGTATCTAATACATAATCGTCTAGCCTGGCGAGCGAGCGTGTGTATAGCTTCTGTGGCTAAAAATAGACTTGGGAAATTCCAACATTTCAGTCTCACTCAAGGGGAGTTAACTCTTGATTGGCTAAAAATAGTCTTGGGAATTCCAAGTAGTGTGCAAATTATGTAAAGTTGTAAAGATGGTCAAAGGGATACAACTCAATTATAAGGAGTGACTCACCAGTCCGGGTAACGGGCCTTTGATCTAGTAAAAAATAATGTGCAAATGATTTCTTTTTTTTTTATCTAAATGTAATTTCTAAATTTCTGTTTATTATTACATTTTTTCCTTTCATTTTTAAGTAAGCATTTTGATTGAAAGAAACATAATGCAATGCAGTGGCGTCACTAGGGGGTGCAGGGGGTGCTGACCGCACCGGGTGACACCCTTACAAGGGGTGACACCAAAATGCAAAATATCTAGTTTTAGGCCTATATTCATATTTTGTAATTTAAAATAATTCAAAGCCGTATTTAATTTTTAAAAATAAATAAAAATATCTCCGATTATTAACAGCAAATGACTTTATAAGGCTTCGAAAAAAATTAATGCCAAATATAAAAATATCTCCGATTATTAACAGACACTGCATACTTTTTATCATTAATTATTTTAATCAAATTATTGGTATACTTGCACTGACCTATAGATATCAATTATTTATTCTTCTATTGTCATTGTAAATTTATTTATAAATTTTGCTAAGAATGCTGTATGTCTATGGGGTGTCATTAGAGGGGTGACACCATGAGTTACCGCACCGGGTGACACCAACACTAGTGACGCCACTGATGCAATGCTTTATGGACTAAAGACTATTATTTCATAAAGAAAATTGGAACAGATCCAATCAAATTTGATTAGGTTTGTATTAAAATTATTGATTCATTATATGCCTTTTTGCTATACAAACAACTTTTCCGAAATATAACTTGGCCATAAAGCAAGTTATGGTGGTAATAATTGCTTAAGGCATACAAAGGGTGTTGTAAATGGTAAAGGTGGTAGATGAGGTGATTATATAAGGAACACTGGCCACAGGCTTTATCAAATAACTTATAAATACAAAAAATAGAAAGTAATCATTTAATTAGATGCCATTTAGTTTATATCTCTGGAACAATGGAATCATTTTACTTATGTGACCTGAATGACGTTTTTTTATAGTTTCATAAATGAAATGAAAGTTTCCCATAGGTTCTTAATTATTCATTCTATGATATACTAGTTAATTACAATGACATTAAGTTATATATATTTTTCAAATTGTATGCCTTATCTATTTAGAAACAATATGTACATTTTCCATTTTCAACTTACTGAGATATAAACAGAAAGTTTAACTTACTGAGATATAAACAGAAAGTTTAACTTACTGAGATATAAACAGAAAGTTTAACTTACTGAGATATAAACAGAAAGTTTAACTTACTGAGATATAAACATAAAGTTTAAATTACTGAGATATAAACAGAAAGTTTAACTTACTGAGATATAAACAGAAAGTTCAACTTAGTGAGATATAAACAAAAAGTTTAAATTACTGAGATATAAACAGAAAGTTTAAATTACTGAGATATAAACAAAAAGTTTAAATTACTGAGATAGAAACAAAAAGTTTAAATTACTGAGATATAAACAGAAAGTTTAAATTACTGTGATATAAACAAAAAGTTCAACTTACATCTGTACTGGACCCACTGCTTCCATGTAAAACTGGACCAACCACAAGAGTAGGATTTACAACAGACAATTCAAAATTCTTAGCATCTGCTTAAAAAAAAGTAAGTTTGAAAAAAATCAACAAGGTAAAAATGAAAAAAGAAATTAACAGCCATTTAAGACAAAAAAATGGATAAAAATCTTTTAAGTTAGCAATATTTGTTGGTTTTAAAAATGACCTGGTAAACTTTTAACAAAATCCCAAGCAGCTCTTTCAGCCCTTATTTTGCTCTTGCTATAGGCCAGTGTACCAGAAGCTTTGTCGTCTGCCCAGTTTTGTTCATTGTATGGTATACTATTTCCTCCACAAGCTTAATTGCACACAAAAAAAATGAAAAAAAAAAAAACATTATATGAAATTATTCAAAAATGAATAAACTAAAGATTGGTGACAATTTTTTTAATCAGTTTGTTTTCTTCTACCTGCAACTGCGGCAACTGAGCTAGTAAGCACAACTCTTTTAACTATTCCATTTTCTGCTGCAGCTTTCAAAACATTTAATGTCCCATCAACTGCAGGTTTAATCAATTCATTTTCATCTCTGGGCTCCACAATAGGAAATGGACTAGCAACATGATGGATGTAGTGACATCCTTTTACAGCACTGCAAGTCATGGAAATAAATAAATATTTAAATATAAATATTAATGTAATTAAACATAAATATTTAGACACAAATATAATTATTAATATAAATAGATATACATATTTAAATATAAATATAAAAAAAATGTTTTTTTATCTCTCAATATTTTTGATGTTATGTGTCACATTATTTCTTAAGCTAATATATTTCTAGAAAAAATAAAGTTACTTTGTCCATGATTCAGCAAGTAGTAAATCTGCTTCCACTAGTTCGAGTCTGTGCTTTGCAGATGGGCAAAGGTTATAAAGGTGTTTGACTTTCTTTTCATCTTTTAAGCTTCTGACTGTTCCTCTGACCCTGTATCCAGATTCCTGTAATAGCTTCACAAGATGTGTTGCAACATAACCTGATGCACCTGTTACTAGAACCACTGAAAGTATTCACATTTTATTTATTAGTAGCATTGGAATTAATGATGGTGAAATAAAAGCTGTACTAACTAAAAACTGCAGAAAACAAAAGATAATCCGGAGGCTTAATATCCCAAAGTAAACTTTTAATTAATCTAACACTTGAATAAATGACAATTTATATTATGTTCAACTAATTTCCTTACACATATCTGATGTGACTTCTGTTGATTCAGACATATCTTTAGACATACCTAGTGATAAATAAATATTTTTTGCACTTCAGATTTTAAAGCAATTGAAAATAAAGTTTAGAAAGCAGAGCAGACAGATATATCTCAATATAACCTGAAATACAATATATGTTTAAAGCAAAATAGGGTTTTCCCTCGATAGCCCTATAAAGCCATCTATGGTTGAGACAAAAAATGTTGATTTTCAACATAAAATTTGGTATAAAGTAAAAAGTCAGGATTTACTTAATGCTATTCCCACACTTTATATACCAATAAAAAAAATACCTGAAATATTACTCATTTTTTTGGTTTATTTTACAAAGCAACAAATTCAGTGAAGAAATGCTCAGAAACAATTATTTAAAAATATAAATGAGAACAACTTGATTAATAAAGATTTTTCAGTCAGTTTTAGTTGTTACATTCTGTTAACTTTATTGTTATGACTTATGTTCAGTCAGATATAGATTTCATTAAGCCAGACTCAATAGATTTTCACTAAGTTCACTCTCTTCAAAGATCATGAACCATGATCCATGAAAAACGTATGGATTCTGCAAAAACCTTTGAAATATTATTTCATTTTTAAAAATATCTTTATAGCATTGGAATTTGTATTTAAAGAAAGGCAGAAATAACACCTCATGTTTAGCATTTAGGGGCCGTCCATAAAGTACGTCACGCTCCAGGGGGGGGGAGGGGGTGTAAGAAAGTGTGACAGTTTGTGACAAAGGGGAGGGGGGGGTCAGGCCAAGTGTGACGTCACATTTTTTATATATTTTTTTATTTTATTTCTAAGTTAACTATTTATTTTTTTTAGTAAAACTTTATAGTTTTAAAAATAATTTTCAAAAATTTTTGTGAAATACTTAAACTAGTTTTATGTCAAAATAGCATGAAATGCATATCTTTTCAATGTCATTGTATTGTTCAGAATTCCTCATGTTAGTTAGGAGTTCATATTTCAACGTTTTACCTTCGAAATTCTTTCGTCCTTTATCCCAATCAACCAAACAACTGATGCAAAGAAGCTTTATTATTTATCAACTAGGCACAGTAGGGACTGTGCCTAGGGCCTACGGACTTTTCAAGGGCCTATGAAAGCCAGAACATAAAGTGAAAAAGTTCAGAATGCCAGTAAAATGTAATAATGTTTGTATTAATGTAACTATATATAACCGTGTGAGATCACGTCAAGCTGCAGATCTGCAAATTACAGTATGATAACTTTAGGCTCTTTGTCTTAGAATAGTCACATATAGTGGCGCAACCAGGGGGGCAGGGGGCTTGAGCCCCCCCCCCCAGGCCAAATCATCAATACATAATTAATGTTATAAAGTTACAAAAAAGACTGTCAAACTGTCTTTTTTTAATAATGTGAGCCCCCCACCCCCCAGGCATTTTCTGCTGGTTGCGCCACTGGTCACATATGATGTCCTCAAAGTTTATTTATATTTCAAATCGCAAAGAAGTGCGGGTGTATTCTTGAAAAATATTAAAAATGAAGATGGGGAGGGTCTATGACTTTGAAAGTGCCTACGCCTACGATGACCTTAAAACAGCCCTAAACTGATGGAGCTTCAGAAAGAGCAGATGCCGATGCTTATAAATTTCTTTCATTGTTTGTGGCACAAACTCTCAAATTCGATGACATTATGCCAAGATCGACAGGAGTTTTAAAAGTACAACCGTATGATCTTTATCGTCCATCTTTGCAGACCAGCTTACAATACATGATCGAATTTGCAAAGTGTGTCACTTATACTTTGCCTCACAAACAATGTTGAAGAAACATACAGGACAACACAGAGCTCGGGCGCAGGAGAATGTGCCAACCCAAAACTTTCCAGAATCAACTCAGATAAAACGCCTCCGTCCTTTGAGAATCGCTGCTAGAAGGCAAAGAGAACTCATGGCAATTATTGGCAGAATGGACAATGCACATTCAGAGGATGTTGAGTGGCTACATGAGAATGAAGTTGATCTGGCTGCAATTATTCTTCCAGAAAACGATGATGGGGAAAGAATTATGGCAGTCGTAACTATGGATGAACACTTTACTTCACCATGAATAGATGATGTCTAGTGAATATTTTAAAATTAAACATAATTCACAAGTCCACTATAAACATATTCTATATAGCACAAGAGCTGCTCACATAATTTGTCAATCTAGTCCTTTTTTCAGTCGTATTGTTTTGTTTCCATTTTTATTATTTAATCACTAGTTGAGGTCAAGTTTCGCTAATCTACTTCTTATCCTGTGTCAATAGAATGCATGATCGGAAGATTATCTCAAAGTTGACCTCACCCATTGTAAATGAAAAGGTAGCAGATAAATGATGTTTATTATATAATTGTCAAGTCTAATTTTTGCAATTATTTTTTTTCAAATTCAATTGATTGAGTTACTATTTCAAATAATAACTGTGACAACTGTTGACAATTAGTTATTCTACTAGTAAAGTCATATAATAATCTGATAGTTCTTTAAATATTTATATTTTAAGGCAGTTTAATAGTGAAGTTCTTTTAAAGTTTTCGATTAAATTTTAATTAGTTGTTAATTAAATTTTTTTTTGAAAGTGTGACGTACTTTAGGGGGAGGGGGTCCCGAGATTTGTGACACTTTGTGACACGAAGGAGGGGGGGGCAAAAATGGTCAAAAATAGCGTGACGCACTTTATGGACGGCCCCTTATGATCTACGCTTTTAAACATCACTAATATATTAAATAAAAAATGTTGTGTTAAAATGCATTTTTTAAACAGAAAAAAAACAGTCGTCTAAAGTATATTATAGTCAATATTATATATATTTTATACAGAATATAGACTGTATGCTATATTGACTATCTATATGAATAAATTCATTGGTCTTTTTATTTTGATATCTATTGTGATTATTACAGTGATGATTTATTCAGAATTTGAAACAAAGTTGTTTTTTAAGTAGTAGTAGACTTAATAGTTCTTATTAGTATTATTACCGTACCTAATATTAGACTTAAGTAATATTAGATAACTCAACTGAAATACCTGAAAGGATATCACCTATGGCTATTTATATAAAAATAAGGCTTTTGTTAGGGGTGGAAAAATATCGTTTGACAGCTCAGATCTCAAGACAAGTGTTAATTTATGATATATATATAAAAAAAGGTCCCACAGTTTTAAGGAAGAAATTTCCATTTTGGAAAACGCACTTGCTACGGCACCAGCAAGTCAGAACTCGTATTATTTTTGTCCAAGTACCATCCATAGATATTGCTCCACACCCTAACCCTATCCCTTTCCCTAATCCTAACCCTATATTTAAATATTTTAAAAAATATTTTTTTTTAAAATTGCAACTTTTGATGATTATAGGTCAGTGACTTTCATACGCTAATATAATGGTTTTGGCTGGTGCCGTAGCCAATGCGTTCAGAAAATTTAGACTGGTTAAAATTCAACTAGAGAAGAATGTAATGAATATTGAGATAAAAAATAAAAGTTGACATCATGATCATATTTGCAATTTTTTTGCGATAAAGTAATAAAAATGAACAAATAATTGTCTAAAAATTTTAGTAAAATGGATAATATTGATGTGAAATCAATCATACTATGATTTGGGAATGTTTATTATTAAGTTTAAGGCAAAGTATCAATAATATTAATTATTATCAAAATCTTTTCTGCCCCTAAAATAAGGGATTACCGATATTATTAATTTGATTATTATTATTAGGAATGTATATACCACTTGCGTAGGCGTATTTAATTCTCGTAGAGGATTTTGCTAACTTCTGCTAAACCCGCATTCTGATCTAGGACTGTCACTACATAATTACATAATGTTTTTTAATGATGATGTGACTATTCGTACATGAGTATGTCTTAACTATTCGCACGTAAGAACATGGCGGTCGCCTGACGAGAGATGGATATAACCTTAGATATATAAAATACAACCGGCCATCAGTCTGCAGCCCACGAAATTCAATAGGGCCCAGAAAGTTATCCAAATTTTTTTCTTTCATACTTTTTTTAAGATATGGGCAAAACTGTCGATTTCATTTGCAAGGGCAAGGTATGGAAAACGACTAGGATAAACAAACTAAAAATATTTTATAAAAAAAGCTCATAATAATTGATTATGCTAAAATACGAGATTTCCACCTTTGTTAAGTGCGTGTAGTGAGCTGTACTCAATATAAAAGTGTGGCAGTGATGCAGTAAATGAGGGCAAGTGAGAATACTGACCAGGGTCCAGGAGTAAAAAGGATAGAGAAGATAGCAGGCAGTGAGAGGTCGACTGTTGACACAATAGGATTGTTTGTAAAGTAAGCATTGGTGATTTATTTCCTTACTATTTCTTATGTTGGTGTTAAATAAAACACGACTAGTGTTATTTTATTTAATGACATTAATGTACATGTGTGTCAACATGGTAGTGTCAATCTGCATATCACAAAAGTAACAAAATTATGAAATTATGGTAGTAGCTTTCACGAGACACAACAGTCTTTGAACAGTTACATTTTGTTTGTATCTCTCCTGTGACCCGCTTTCTCTTTATGATTTATCCTAGAAATGTCCGTGTTTCATGGGTTGGCGTTGGTACTATTAATTTCTTACACATAATGATTTTATTATATACATTCTCATATTATTATTATTGCTCTTGTATTTACTAAATTGGATTAAGTAAGACACTTTTTTTTGTCTGCTAGTTCTTTTTGTACTTTTATTGAAAGTACCATTCCTTAATTGTGATCATGTTATGTAACTTTAATGTATGTAACTCCAGATTAAAAAAAAAGTTTTTAAGGTTTTCATTATCAATATACATAATTGGCTAACATAGACGGTGGTTCGACCGTTTGACAGACCTTCACACCGTGCGGTGTAAAGTTTGTTCATGGCAATAAAAGCCACATGTCTGCACCAGAGATGAGCGGACAGCGGACGCGTCCGCTTGCGGACGCAGATCCGCAGACTTTTTGCGAATCCGCGGACTGACAGCGGACGCTTCGTATGGTTAAGTTGCGGACTCGCGGACTAACGCGGATCTTCTTTAGCGTTACCATAAAAAATTTCAAGTCATTTAAACAGCTAAATTTCAGCAATGCGGACGCGCGGACTGACTGCGGACCAATGTTGCAAGATTCTCCGGACGCGGACCACTGATAGAAATCCGCGGACGGACGCGGACGCTAAAATTTCAAGATCCGCACACCTCTGGTCTGCACGTTACAAATACTTCAAATACACGGCACCGCACGAGTTGAAAGAGTACATCATTAAAAAAGAGTCTGAAGACGAAGTGAGATTCTACGTCACACGGAGTTAAAAAAAAAAACAGCGGGCGTCGACCGCAAGCATAAAAATAGTCTGGGGAATTCCAAAATTATAGAAATTGAAAAGAGACGACTTACTTTCTTGAATAAAAATGAAATGCTGGGGAATTCTAAACACAAGAAGGATTTCTTATTAATGAATTAAGATTTTTAAATGATATGGAGTAGTGTGCGCAGATTATGTTTAACAGTCGGGGGTTGTTTTTGTTAAGCTTCTGTACCCATAATGAGGATTATTTTCTTTGAGATGAATTGTATTAAAAGCTATTTTTTGTATATTGTTAACGCACTCAAATATATATTACCGAGTTGGTTGGGATAGGTGTGGGAATAAACCAAATGGTTGCGGAAGGGGGGGGGGTCAAGCAGACGATTCAAGTTGCAACACCGCTAATTTTTTAACCTCACGTCTCTCTTTTTTTTTTAAATACCTCATGTTAAACATGATAAATTATAAAATTATCTCTATACCTATAAGACGCATTTGTTGTCTGTCTGTTCCCTTATAACTCAAGATCCAGACAAACAAATAACGTGAAATTTGTTACATATACACATAATTACATAGGGAAGGTTATAGGACAGGTTCCGTTTCATCTCAATGGGTAGTTTAATTGTAATTAATTTTTTTTTATTTTAGTATTTTACTATATTATAGTAATCTCGACGGCGCCATAAATAAAATTCCTCTGTGACGTCATTTCCCGGTGATCGAATAGAAATTGCGCGCTGGTGCTGTATTGTGCCTTTGTGATGCGAAGAATTGTTGATGTTTTTTCATGCTCTCTGATTTGTAAAGTTTGAGGAAGGTAAAGGAATGAAGAAGGATTTTAGAAGAAGTGTGAAGCCATAATAATAAGTATATATATATATATATATATATATATATATAGAGAGAGAGAGAGAGAGAGAGATAGATAGATAGAGAGAGAGGGGGGGAGGGAGAGAGAGAGAGAGAGAGAGAGGGGGGAGGGAGAGAGAGATAAAGAGAGAGAGAGGGGGCAGGGGGAGAGAGAGGAATGGAGGGTAGGAGGGAGGGAGGGAGGGGGAGAGAGGAGGGAGGGGGATGGACAGGGGGAGAGAGGATGGGAGAGGGAGCAGGGGGAGAGGGAGAGAGGAAGGGAGGGAGGGGGTAGGGAGGGAGAGGGAGGAAGAGAGATAAAGAGTGAGGGGGGAAGGGAGAGAGAGGGAATGAGGGAGGAAGGGGGAGAGAGGGGGAGGGAGAGAGAGGTGGAAAGGGAAAGGAGGGAGAGAGGGGAGGGAAGGAGAGAGGGAGAGGATGGGAGAAATGGGAGGAAGAGATAAAGAGAAAGAGGGGGCAGGGATGGAGAGAGAGGGAAGGAGGAGGGAGGAGGATGGACGGGGGGAGAGAAGGAGGGGAGAGAGTGAGATGGGAGAAGGACGGAGAGAGGGACGGAGAAAGGGAGAATCGAAATAAGGTCTCAACCTCCCAAAGTACGCACCAATAGGACAATTCCAAGTACGCACCAATAGAACAATTCCAAGTACGAAACTGGGCAACAAGTGCCTGCTTGATCCTCCTTAGACCCCACCACGGGTCAGTTTTGGAAGGTCATTTTATCTGACTGCGGATATTTCTGCCTATTTCACCCCATTGTCCCAACTCGAGATCTGACACAACTTAATATATATCATTCATTATAGCTTCTAGCTGTTGCTAAATACTCGAAAATAATTGAACAAAATGATTGATGTTTTATAGCCGTTATTATTAAAATTTTGTCAAAAAGCTCAAATCATGCTCGGGGGGGGGGGGGGCTCATGTCAATATCACAGCAATATAATAAGGGAAGTAACAAAAACATTTAGATTTAATGAGTTCTCCCTTATTTTTCTGCTTTACTGATTATGCCTATTATTAGAGCATTTTCGAAAAAAAAAATGCTCTATTGTCCCCGTTTTGTCTGTCTGTCTGTCATCACCCTAGATCTCAACAACCATAAGTCCTAGACCCATGATGTATATATCATTTTGTAGGTCTTGGCCTGCCAAGAAATGACTTTTGTCCGTTTCGCGATCTGACCTTTGAGGGCCGTAAAAGGGGGCTTGTAAAGTACCGTTTTTTACTATATAAGCTATATTAACAAAGAAGCGCCCTAGATCTCAGCAACCATAAGTCCTAGACCCATGATGTATATATCATTTTTTAGGTCTTGGCCTGCCAAGTGTACATCAAAAGTCCATTTCGCGATCTGACATCTCAGGGCCGAAAAAAAAAAAAAAGACTTTCCTGGGTACCGTTTTTGCTTATATTTTAAATATAAATAATAAAAGCTAATCAAAGGGGCGTAATCATTATTTATTTTTGCAACAGTTATTTAACATGATTACTTCCATCTCTATCAAAACACGGGAAAAAAATAAGGATTTTTTTCGGCGTAACCGGCGAAAATGCTCTAAAATGTCCTTTGTCCGAAACGGAAAAGATTTAAATTGCTTGTTTTTTTTTCCTAAGTTTTTAAATGTAAATGTGCAACAGGAAACAAGAGATAAAATAATGTTTTCAAAGGTGGATATAGAATGCATGCATGGTAAGATCAGAAAAAGTAGATCCACAGGCGCAAGACCAAATCAGAGGCAAGTTGAAGTCAAAAATAAAAATGTGTGTTAGCCTCGATTTTTCTCAAGAGTCTAAGTTGTTTTTTTATTTTTGTTTCAATGACTTTTTAAAATTATATAGATTTCCCAAGTGCCAAGCTTTCATAAAATCGGCCAGCAAAAAAAAAATGTACGAGTTTGGAAGGTCATTGTCACAGACAGCTGTGGTATGTTGTAGAATCACATACCATTAGTACCATCTACTGAGGTGAGTATAAAGAAAACACTTTGTTTTTATGTAATTACTTTATAAAACCGGGGTGAATAGAAATAAGATAATGAGATACACTCTGTTGTTTTATCATATGCTTCTCTGGTTTTTCATAAATATAAGTATTACAAGCCTCATCAAAGTTAACAGAACAGGATGGAGTGAAAAAGGGAAAGAAAATTATGCGTAATATAAATGATTAAGTTACAAAGAAGTCAAATAATACTCAGAAGTTCTGTGAGTCACAATTGACTGCAATTGTTAAATAACAGTTTGAATAAAATATAGTGTTTACATTTTCAATGTTTTCATTTTTAGGCGATATCACTGCTACCTGGGAATAGATGTATTGAAGTAAATGAAGTGGTCACAACTTTAGCCAAGTGCTCATCTAACAGTGTTAAAGATTTTAGAGAAATTGTTAAAGAAAGTCAAGGGATACAAGTTTTGCCTAAGGATATTTACAACTTAAAATATAGTTTGAAAAAGTCTATCCTGGAAAAGACAGACAACGAATGCATAAACAGCTTTCTGAAACAGCTGAATGCTGATGGTGGCAGGGCTGACTATGGGAAAGATGTTAATAATTATGTTTAAGTTACCAGACAAAAGATAAGGTCTGGTTATTAAATAAATATCCAGAGGTTTATATAATAGATATTACTTACAAAACAAACAAATATCTATTATCATATTATTAACAATGATGAGTGCAGATAATGAAGGCAAAAGGTCATCCTGTGTTTCATTCTTTCATCAGTTGTTAAACCCAAGATACAATATATAAATGACTACAGCTTTTGAACAATTCTGATGATTATCAACAAAGAACAAGTTGTTTGTTGACTAAGATTTTTCAGAAATAGCTTCATTAAATATTGTTTTTGATAAAGTTCAAGTCTTACTCTATCATGTAAAAACAGGGAAAGTGCTGTCTAAAATATCTCTTTTGCATAAGATGGCTCAAACAAATTGCAGAATTATTTTTCACCATGAAAGACACCAGTGCATTAAAATATGTGTTGCTTTAAAAGATCAAATAAAGTCAATAGCCCCTCAAGATGTTATTGCCTACTTTGAAAATAACTGGTGGAATTAACCTGAGCTGTGGGCTAGCCATTTACACCAAGACATTTTTCAATTACAAATAACCACAACAAACCACTGAGAATCATATCATTCAAAAATTAAGAAAAAACTACATCAAATGCCACTATACTATTATCTATCTTGTTAAGTATGATGGCAAGCTATTCAGTGCTAGGTCTCTATCTTCCATCATTAATTCAAACAGTAGACATTATAATGTGCATATGGTGGATCCTGTTATTGACTTGATAAACAACAATTCAACCCATTTAGCTGCACTACATGTTGTTGCACAGTACTTGACAAGTAAGAACAATGATTACTCAATTTTGTCAAGTATAGAGAATACATTTATATTAAAAAGCTATATAGGTTCTGCATTGAAAGTATTCTATAATGACTGAGTGTTCATTGTATAGAGACTTTAGCTTACCCTGCAGGCACATGTTTTTCCCAAGAAATTGCCTTGACAAATTTTTGTATGAAATATTAGCACCTAGTCATAGATTCAAAAAATCTGTTGATAATGAGTCTTTCCCTAGACATCCTGCTCTCACTAGCACCATGATGCCTAACAGTAAGATTTGCTCAGCAGAAAATAAGTATTCGTTGGCAAATGTTTTGACCAAAAAAATTGCCTTATATTTATCTCTGCTAGGTACAGAGAATTTTTTAGCAGAAATACTCATATTCAATCTTTGGCTTAATGGTAGTGCATCTATTCATTATCAATGTGTTTTATCCGAAGAAAGAGACACAGTAGCTTCTGAAACTTTTAATAAAACTACAGTTCAACTGCAATCAACAGATGCAATTCCTTTAATAGTTAGGTCAGATGATACTGTAATCTCTTCTTCTTCCCTATCTAATGAAGTACATAACAATGTTGCACCACCAGAGGCATCAAGTTCTTCCCCCTGCAGTAGAATTTTCTTTTAGTAGCTTTAGTGTTGTGCATATTTCATATGTAAGTAATACAATAACTATGATTGTCTTTGATATGAAACATAAAAATCATACATAAAAATCTCTACATATTAAAGGCTGCATTGTATCATTTTTCCAGAGTGAATTTTTTTTTATACATTTTGTTTAGAGATCATGTGTCGTTTAATACATTTAATTGAATAAAACTACACATCCTTTTTTAATAAATCAATAGGCCAAAGGTCTCTGTACACTTTAAGAAGTTGTTGATTAATTGTAGCATAGTTAGCAATTAATTCTTATTGGTATATTTCTATGACAACAAAATAAAGCTTCTAAAATTTAGTGGTTTAACTTGGGGGGCGTGGGTATGACGTAATTTTACTTTACTTTGGGGGGGGGGGGGTCTCTGAATTGAATGTTTGGCACTTAATGACAAGAGTGCTAAAATTTGGGGTGGACTTTCTCAATTAAGACCAACTAAAGAGAAAGGCTATTACACATTTAAAACTAAACTTGATTGATATATTTAAACTGACTCGTAATTGTTTTAAATCAATGCTTGCACTTTTCCAGAAAAAGAAATCGATAAAGATATTTTTCTATTAAAAAATATTTCCTAACCAATAGCCTCCTAGTTCTACCATTGATACTTAACATTGTTGTTTTGCTGCAAGGAGGTTTATAGGCTGAAGCTAGTGGGCGGAGCCTATCACCATATTGTTCAACTCAAAACATTGGTGGCTGTGTAGTGTGTATGTTAAATTATTGTTATATTTTTAACGTTATAAAACACTGAGTTATAATTTTAAAAAACGTACACAACGACAAGAAAACGGGATATTGCTTCATCGGTTAGTCACTATAATAATAATGTTAATTAGTTTGTGCTTAATACTGTTGTTGTGAAGCAGTGCTGTCGTGATATGCAATAAACATTGTGAGGGTATTAAGTTTATAATAATGATAGCCTCGATGTAAAGCTGCGCGGTGTAAATATCTTATTTTATTGTAGCGTGTGGTATCTGTGGCTCTTCTTTCATTCAAACTGATCAACGTAATAAGACAATATTTGCTGATTCTTAGTTTATTGTGACGACACTAAAATAATAATATATGTCAAAAATAAAGTTCACTGTATACATGTATAATGTGCAGGATCATCACTTGCAAATAATAAACTTGATTATGTTTCAAAATATCCCTTTTGAATTATACTCGAATACTTATTATCATAAAACTGTCCAGAAACATTTTTATCATGGAGGTGAACTTTCACGCTCACGATCACTCATAATATAAAATCACAATATATTCTTAAGCAAACACTTGGACACGTCTGTCCTCTACAAGAGTGATTTGTCAACTGCCAATTTCCCTTCCGGAAATATAAAAACCCAGATCTCCAGTTCAATAAAAAGTGGTCCCAATGTTTACAAAACAATTATACCTTTACACAAAACAATTATACCTTTACAAACATCTAGATGATGATACAAAGCCGTTGGCAAAAGAAAGCCTAACGTTTATGGTTGAAGGGTTGCATTTTGGTAATAAATTGCGGTCATCACACATCAAGTGGCAGAAAAGCAAAATGAATGTAAGATTAGCAACACAGTGCTCAGTGAGTCCGTTGCTTCTTCACTTGAAATTTGTTTAAACGAAAAAGTGCCAGGATTTGAAGGTTGTGAGTCAACTATCCGTATTTTCTATTCCTTGTTCGACATATTGACCTCACGAAACCTGAAAGGTAAAGGTTTTCATAGTCCTTTGAGCATCTCAAATATTGATACGGTGCAATGCGAAGACATACATAGCTGGTTGGCGTGAATCGCCAAATGGCAGGCTCATATTTGATTCTTGTCGTGAAACCGGCTTTATTGACTTTTTTATGTTCATCGATAGTTTGTTGCTATTGTTTGATATACTGATTGCTTCGAAAGGCAATATTGACAGGATTGTTCTAGTCTAATTTACGTTGCTTAGTGCTAGCCATTTTTCATTGTGTGATCAAATACTTTACAATAAACATCAAAGTATTAATAAAAAATAGTATGTATTATGTAAAAATAAAATTTTTACCCTGGCTTAATTTCAATATAGCGTATAATATAGGCTTTATAGGCCTCGATCAGCTGATCGTATAAATAGCTTTACATACACTACAGCGCTTTGTAATTGACCCTTTAGAATATCTAGACCAACAGAAATTAACTAGGGCCTTAACAGACTTTAGAAAAAACGTGATGACAAAATACGACGCTCACTGGAGTCGTTACCAGAATGAGAAAACTGGTATCGTAATGAAAGCTGCCCTCACGGGTGGAATGTTTTGAGTCGAACAATATGGCGATAAGCTCCGCCCACTGGTTTCAGCCGATAGGAACCATCTGATAGCAGCCGTCGCCTCCATGTAATCTAACCTTATTTGCTGCGATGCACAATTAATCTCCTAAACAAAAAAAAAGATCTTCAGTTTAAAAGAGCTACAATAATAAATGTAGCCTTTTACAAAGAGTAATTGAGGGGTGAGTTCCAAAACCTGCTAAGTACAAAATGTAAAAAAATTGAGTTATCATATTCATTAGCTTATTTCCCTATAATGGCATATATTCCAAAAACTGTTAAATACCGTTTAAATCAGCGCTATTAATTATTAACCACTCCCAGTAAAAAGTTTACTAAAAGTGTCAAAAAAAGTTTTAGTTGTTGTAAAACACGTTATCTTGACGGCATTTTATCTTTCATTTTTTGTCCATGCTACAATCCATCTGTAGCAACAGCTGTTAATGCACTTAGCAAATACCTACTCAAGCTTACTTGACCACAAAGAAAAACTGGATTCTCCCAGTCCTGGGAACTTCCTAGAATCTTTGAAATTTCTTGCAGAATTTGATGAAGTTACGTAACATCACTTGAATAATTCAAAATTAGTTCATAAGCTTGATGGGCAATAAAGCGCCCTATATCTCAGCAACCATAAGTCCTAGACCCATGATGTACATCAAAAGTTCATTTCGCGATAGGACCTCTGAGGGCCGGGCTTCAGGGCTCCTAAGGGGCTTATATATTATATATATGGCCCCATTCTACACCTTGTACGTTCAATAACCCATTCATTTGGTGCGAAATACTGCAGCACGTAGTTTCACCAAGATTTATTAAGAAACTCATCAAATGAAATAGTAAGCTTGTGTTCTGAGTTTAATTGAAAGTATCAGAGCTATGCAACAATTGACGGAGTTTTCGGACGATTAAATGACTACAATTTCGAATGTTTTCAATTATGAGTTCTATTTCAGTAACCACAAACCACTTGTAGTTAGATTTAAGAGAAAATAATTTTTTTTCAAATATAAAGAAACGTCTTTATAATATATTTTTATAGATATATGCATTACACAATTGAATTTATAAACATTTCCAAAATTTACAAATATTTACTGAAAGCTAACAAACGTTCTGATACATAACAAGAAAATGCGCTAACACGTCCTGTGTCCAGAATGGAACAGGCTTAATTGCTTGTTTAGATTAAGATTGTTTTTTTATTTTTTTTGTCCTGTATCTAATTATTCAACACAAAATAGACGAATTCAAATATTTCAGTCATTTTTTTTATTTTCAACACAAAATAAAAATCACTAAAGATTTTCTAGAAAAAAAACTCTAAGAAAGAATTTAACAAAACCTTATTTGAGACTTTATTGTATTTGACAATATAAAACTAACACTAATTTTTTTTAAAGTAAAATTGAAGTGTATGGAAAAATGTAACCACTCAGATTGTGAAAGATTGTCCCGATTTCTATCTGAACTCTTTTGTCATTAAACTGGAATTTTTTGCAGTAAATTTATGCAAAAACACTACATTGTGGACATCCACTCTGTCCTCAACCCCCTCCCTCCTATGTCCACTTTTTGCTGAACCCCCCCTCCCCCCTTTGTGTGGACGTCTTTTATAGATGGCCCCTAAGAAATCGATTCTATGGAAACCTGTGCGTATTTTTGTCTAATGCGATGGTTAAGTTGTTGGCACTTGGCACTCATAATTTTAAACAATGTTTACATGTGTGTCTTCTTGTCCTTTGATAACACATCTATATAATATCTTATATTCGTTATATATGTGAGTATTATGTTCATCATCCTGATAAATCTGGCAGTACCATTAATCAGGCCGAAAGGCATAACGTTCCATGCACAATACTCGTTACCGACCACAAAAGCAGTGTATGGTTGGGAAGATTCATCCATTTCTATCTGCCAGAATCCTCTGGTTAAATCCTGGTGGGGAAAAAAATATTTGCTTTATACATATCATTCACTAGATCATCTATGTTTAGGATCGGCTGTTTGTAAACTTGAGTTAGTTTGTTTAGTTGGAAATCACCAAAAAGCCTTATTTCACCATTCTTCTTTACTATAACTATAGGGAAAGCGTGTGGTCATTTTGATGGTCTGATCATGCCTTTATAAAAATAATTGATTTATTTCTCAACAGTTTCTCTGTAATTGATTGGAATTGGATATGGTTTTAACTTTACTGGATTGTCATACTTTATAACAATGTGATGCTTGATAGCATCTGTCCTACCAGAGGTATTTGATATTACGTCGCTGTATGACAGGCACATTTATGTAATTTCCTCTTTTTATTCTGCGTGGTATCAGAAGCGTTCCTATGGATTTGGGAGCCCGGGGGCTTGGCATTTTTGGGGGCCCCTGCAATTTAACAAACGATATCATGACATGAGATAATGTACTTAATAAATATATGTCTAAATTAAAATTAAAACAGTATATCAATAAAACTAACAAAAATAATCATTAAAACTCTTTTAATGAATTATTCCATTGATTAGTGATGAGATAATGCACAAGTGACAAATCTCAATTCATATTTCCTCATGTCGTTCTTTCTGTGCAGCAAAGGCATCTATAACATCATCTATCTATATTAATGTTATATAGTATTTTTGACTTCACTGACATTAAAGCCATGCTGCTAAGTCTTTCTTGAGTCATTGTGCTCCAGAGAAAGTTTTTGATTAACTTGAGTTTTGAGAATGATCTCTCACATGATGCAATGGAAGTGGCCTGAGTTAGCAGTATTAGGATGGAGGTTGCAAGGTTTGAGCATACATCATTACCATATGAAGTCAGCTTCTTCAATAAGTCACTTGGTGATTGTGGTACTGGTTTGTTGATGAAAAGTGCTCGTGCATAAATGGCATCATTGAACAAGTGATTTACCTGTATATCATCATACAAACACGAAAAGGTAACACAGTTCATCAGTGTGTGGTCATCCATAGAAACCAATAGGTGTCTTGGTTCAAGAAGAAACCCAAAGTCGTCCACGTGGTTTTGCAACCTTTAACATCTGTCCTTCATCTCCATATGAAT
This sequence comes from Bulinus truncatus, assembly GCA_021962125.1. Lineage (NCBI taxonomy): Eukaryota > Metazoa > Mollusca > Gastropoda > Planorbidae > Bulinus > Bulinus truncatus. Next base: position 173,805 of record JAGDYQ010000068.1, read on the forward strand.
CTTTCCAGCATTTATGTCGCAACATGTTTAAATTGCAGTTCTATTGACAGTCCTACATCAGAACTCAACTCCCCATCAAGTCTTTTCTTTCTTCTGGTTGTTTTGCCTACAGGAAATCCATAGCATTCAATGCCTTCTTTTGCTCTTTCGATGGGTTGGGTGATCAGTTTCGTCCGTTTCTTAACATTTTGCAGAAAACATGAAAGGGTTTTAATGTATGTACAAGCCTTGTAATTGTAGAATGTAGACCATTGGATTTAACAGCAAATGTTTTTCTGTATGGAAATTTTTTCCTGTCATGTTTTTATATGTAAAAAAATCGGTAAGAAATTTTAGCAAAACTTAATTTGCTCCTTAAATGATAAAATGTACTTGTAATAAGATAAGTTTAAAATGAATAAAAAAAACATTGATGAGTTATCGAGCAAGAATAACCAGCATAAAACAAATCAATGTAATGCACTTAAATTTGAAAAAAATAGACCAGCCGAGCTCAAGAGGAGTTAAACTTGACGAATTCAAAACTATCTGGTTAGCTAGCAATTCGTTAAACAGGTTTATGGACAGACGAAATGAAAAAGAACGCAAACGAACTGAAAGAAAAAAAAACTGAAACAGAAGTTGCATCGCCTTTCATTTGACCGGAAACGAAAACGTTCACAAGAGCAGACATGAAAGAAGCATTGCAATTACTTGTTTCAGAAAATCCCACTGCAGCAAAAAAGCTCAAAAAGTTCACTAGGAAGAAACTTGGCCGACCTTGCATCGAAAGCGATCAATCTGACTTGCTGAGGTCAATAGTCGACATTGTGTCTGCGAGTGGAGCTGCTGATGACCGTCGACGCAGCGAATTGATCCGTTCACGTAAAACACTTGATGATCTACATTCAGAGCTGTTAAGTATTGGTGTTAACCTAAGCCGATCTGCAACTTATCTTCGTCTTCCTCTACGCAACTATATGACTGCTGAAGGTAAGAGGCACATAACTACCGTTCCAGTAAAACTTATCTAAGCTGCCAACAATTTGCGCAAAGAGCACATAGATGCCCATTTTGCAGCATCAGCTATAGCTTATTTGAAAGATTTGGCAGTATTGATGGGCAGTCAGTGCACATTCTTTCTTAGCCAGGACGACAAGGCTCGAGTTCCTTTGGGCCTTCCAGCTGCATCAAAACAGGCACCACTTCTAATGCATCTGGAATATCGTATCCAATTGCCTGACCAAGATTGGGTTGTGGCAGATAGGCGTAAACTAATACCTTCAGTTTATGCCGCATGTATTATCAAGGATGGCCGTGTGACCTATTCTGGACCAACATCTATATCAATAAGGAATGGTAAACATGACTCCAGTACTGCTGCCTCACATGTTGCGGATTTTGATGTACTTGTCTCTCAGGACATTTTCAAGAATGTGGCATGAACAAATGGTGGATTAGTAAAGCCTATAGTAATTTATTGCTGTTGACAGAGGCCCAGACGAGAACCCACGTTATCCAAAAAACATTGAACGCTGCATATAAATTGTTTACCAAGCACAATCTTGATGCTTTTTTTATAGCCTGTCATGCCCCAGGTCACAGTACCTACAACGCGGTAGAACAACGAATGGCCCCATTGTCTCATGACCTGTCAGGCCTCATTCTTCCACATGATCATTTTAGGTCCCATTTGGATGCAAATGGTAAAACTATAGACCAAAACCTGGAAAAAGCAAACTTTAAAAAGGCTGGAGGCTGGAGAAATACCCGCTGAAGTTTGGAGTCAGGCTGTCATTGATGGCTATGATGTGCATGCACATTATGTTGAACCAAGCAGCACAAGCACATTTCTTCCATCTCCCTCTGTGATTTGGTTTGGAATCATATCCAACAGTTTCAATATTTTCTGTAGATCATCAAATGTAATGATGTAACGTGCTGTGGAGCAAGACGAACCAACTATAATGAACTATTTCTCAAACGTTTCATTCCAGCTCCTGTACCGTACCTTTTGTTAGTCATGAAGCAGGCGTCTTGGCTGCAGCTATCGGGAGTAGTAGTGGTACTTATAGATCACTGTTTCAGACGCTTGCACTGATAGGTCTAGATCCCGATCACAGTTACAGTAGCATGCCTTTTGATCTCTATTGTCCATCGGTGGCTGGAAAAATTCCGAAGCGAATGTGTTTCTGCGGCAAATACTTCCCATCACAGGTGGCAATGAAAAAACATTGCAATATTCCTGTTTGTGAACATGATGAGGCAGAAATATCAGACAAGGAGAGTGCCACTCAGATTGAACCAGCATTTGAAGATTCAACAACAGATGTAGTCATCGTACGAAATATGTTTGAATGGCTGCAATCCGAATTTTCAGTTGACTGAATAATTGTGGTTTAATGCTTTACATTTTTTAATTTTAATTCAATAAAATGTTTTTAAACAGTAATTTTTTCATATTTAGAATTTTGAATTTCTGAAAAAAATGTTTGTAAATATGTACTCTTTATATTGTTTACATTATCCCAATTTAAAAATTCGAAATATTCATTAATTAATGTTCGGTAAATTTTATGTTTTAGACGTCCACAACTGGTGGGGGTGGGGGTCCAGTCAAAAGTGGACAAATGTAGACAAAGGGGAGGGAGGGGGTAAAATAGCAAAAAATTGGTGGACGTCTTTTATGGATGACCCCTTAGGATATCACATTGAAAATGGTAAAATAAAGCCTACAGAAAATATTGTCAAAAATATATGCCCCTACTGGACTTTTAATGATACTAAGAAAGAAAAAAAGATGTCAGGACTGTGAAAGTTTTACACAAACTTTATTCCCTATTTTGATGCGATTGTTGAATGGAATGAAACTTGCCAGACAGCACTAGACCAAATAAATTCCTTATCCCAATCACCACCCATTTCGGCACATATAGAAACCATTGTTTAAGTTGATTGATGACAAGAAGAAGGCATTATTTTATTTGATTGATGACAAGAAGAAGGTATTATATTTATTTTATTGAGAACAAGAAGAAAGCATTATTTTATTGAGGTCAAGAAGAAGGCATTATTTTATTGAGGTCAAGAAGAAGGCATTATTTTATTGAGGACAAGAAGAAAGCATTATTTTATTGAGGACAAGAAGAAAGCATTATTTTATTGAGGACAAGAAGAAGGCATTATTTTATTGAGGTCAAGAAAATGGCATTATTTTATTGAGGTTAAGAAGAAGGCATTATTTTATTGAGGACAAGAAGAAGGCATTATTTTATTGAGGACAAGAAGAAGGCATTATTTTATTGAGGTCAAGAAAATGGCATTATTTTATTGAGGTTAAGAAGAAGGCATTATTTTATTGAGGTCAAGAAGAAGGCATTATTTTATTGAGGACAAGAAGAAGGCATTATTTTATTGAGGTCAAGAAGAAGGCATTATTTTATTGAGGACAAGAAGAAGGCATTATTTTGTTGAAGTCAAGAAGAAGGCATTATTTTATTGAGGACAAGAAGAAGGCATTATTTTATTGAGGTCAAGAAGAAGGCATTATTTTATTTTATTGAGGTCAAGAAAAAGGCATTATTTTATTTTATTGAGGACAAGAAGAAGGCATTATTTTATTGAGGACAAGAAGAAGGCATTATTTTATTGAGGTCAAGAAAATGGCATTATTTTATTGAGGTTAAGAAGAAGGCATTATTTTATTGAGGTCAAGAAGAAGGCATTATTTTATTGAGGACAAGAAGAAGGCATTATTTTATTGAGGTCAAGAAGAAGGCATTATTTTATTGAGGACAAGAAGAAGGCATTATTTTATTGAGGACAAGAAGAAGGCATTATTTTATTGAGGTCAAAAAGAAGTCATTATTTTATTGAGGTCAAGAAAAAGGCATTATTTTATTGAGGTCAAAAAGAAGGCATTATTTTATTGAGGTCAAGAAGAAGGCATTATTTTATTGAGGTCAAGAAGAAGTCATTATTTTATTGAGGTCAAGAAAAAGGCATTATTTTATTGAGGTCAAGAAGAAGGCATTTTTTTATTGAGGTCAAGAAGAAGGCATTATTTTATTAAGTTCAAGAAGAAGGCATTATTTTATTGAGGTCAGGAAGAAGGCATTATTTTATTGAGGACAAGAAGAAAGCATTATTTTATTGAGGACAAGAAGAAAGCATTATTTTATTGAAGTCAAGAAAAAGGCATTATTTTATTGAGGTAAAGAAGAAGGCATTATTTTATTGAGGTCAAGAAGAAGGCATTATTTTATTTTATTGAGGTCAAGAAAAAGACATTATTTTATTTTATTGAGGACAAGAAGAAGGTATTATTTTATTGAGGACAAGAAGAAGGCATTATTTTATTGAGGTCAAGAAAAAGGCATTATTTTATTGAGGTTAAGAAGAAGGCATTATTTTATTGAGGTCAAGAAGAAGGCATTATTTTATTGAGGACAAGAAGAAGGCATTATTTTATTGAGGTCAAGAAGAAGGCATTATTTTATTGAGGTCAAGAAGAAGGCATTATTTTGTTGAAGTCAAGAAGAAGGCATTATTTTATTGAGGACAAGAAGAAGGCATTATTTTATTGAGGTCAAGAAAAAGGCGTTATTTTATTGAGGTCAAAAAGAAGTCATTATTTTATTGAGGTCAAGAAAAAGGCATTATTTTATTGAGGTCAAAAAGAAGGCATTATTTTATTGAGGTCAAGAAAAAGGCATTATTTTATTGAGGTCAAAAAGAAGGCATTATTTTATTGAGGTCAAGAAGAAGGCATTATTTTATTGAGGTCAAGAAGAAGGCATTATTTTATTGAGGTCAAGAAAAAGGCATTATTTTATTGATGTCAAGAAGAAGGCATTATTTTATTGAGGTCAAGAAGAAGTCATTATTTTATTGAGGTCAAGAAGAAGGCATTATTTTATTGAGGTCAAGAAGAAGACATTATTTTATTGAGGTCAAGAAGAAGGCATTATTTTATTGAGGTCAAGAAGAAGGCATTATTTTATTGAGGTCAAGAAGAAGGCATTATTTTATTGAGGACAAGAAGAAAGCATTATTTTATTGAGGACAAGAAGAAAGCATTATTTTATTGAAGTCAGGAAAAAGGCATTATTTTATTGAGGTAAAGAAGAAGGCATTATTTTATTGAGGTCAAGAAGAAGGCATTATTTTATTTTATTGAGGTCAAGAAAAAGGCATTATTTTATTTTATTCAGGACAAGAAGAAGGCATTATTTTATTGAGGACAAGAAGAAGGCATTATTTTATTGAGGTCAAGAAAAAGGCATTATTTTATTTAGGCTAAGAAGAAGGCATTATTTTATTGAGGTCAAGAAGAAGGCATTATTTTATTGAGGACAAGAAGAAGGCATTATTTTATTGAGGTTAAGAAGAAGGCATTATTTTATTGAGGTCAAGAAGAAGGCATTATTTTATTGAGGACAAGAAGAAGGCATTATTTTATTGAGGTCAAGAAGAAGGCATTATTTTATTGAGGTCAAGAAGAAGGCATTATTTTGTTGAAGTCAAGAAGAAGGCATTATTTTATTGAGGACAAGAAGAAGGCATTATTTTATTGAGGTCAAGAAAAAGGCGTTATTTTATTGAGGTCAAAAAGAAGGCATTATTTTATTGAGGACAAGAAGAAGGCATTATTTTGTTGAAGTCAAGAAGAAGGCATTATTTTATTGAGGTCAAGAAGAAGGCATTATTTTATTGAGGACAAGAAGAAGGCATTATTTTATTGAGGTCAAGAAGAAGGCATTATTTTATTGAGGTCAAGAAGAAGTCATTATTTTATTGAGGTCAAGAAGAAGGCATTATTTTATTGAGGTCAAGAAGAAGGCATTATTTTATTGAGGTCAAGAAAAAGGCATTATTTAATTTGATTGATGACAAGAATGTTGGACAATGTTGATAAAGAGAAATACGATAAAGGAGCCTGAGAATTACCTATTTTGAAAGAAGACAACTCGGTGTACTTTCTAGACCCAGAGTGGAAGGGATGGAGACCTGGAAAAATGATCAATCGAGAAAGATTGGGGAGGCTGCCGCGTTGCGTGAAAATTCCACAGCAGGGGCCAGGCAATAGCGGGGGGGCAGATAATACATTTTACTAAGTAGAACAAATAAGCAGAGGGGGCCAGACAAAACGCAGGGGGCGGGGCCCCCGACCCCTCCCCTCCCCTGCACGCCGTCGGGTAGGTCTTACACCATAAAGGGAGAAGATGGCAGGGGACATCACTTCTCCCTCACACATAACCACTGAAGATTCCGACGAGGCCAGCTCAATGTCTGAGTCGGAATTCTGCAGACCGCAGGAATCACTACCAGATAACGTGGACCCTGCAGTGGACTCTGGGGCCACTACTATACTAGACTCCGGCATTATTTTGATGACAGGAAGAAGGCATTTTATTAAGGACAAGAAGAAGACATTATTTAATCCATAGTAAAATTAGAGTATATAAAATACATGGAGAGAAGATAATGTATCCACAGTATGTAGAATATATTATTATATCATTTGTAAGAATATTAATGTTTCCCCCCTGGTCAGAAGAAAGAAAATTGCATCCATGGTAATAAGAAAGAACATTGTATCCATGGTTAGTAGAAAGAACATTGTATCCATGGTAAGTAGAAAGAACATTGTATCCATGGTAAGTAGAAAGAACATTGTATCCATGGTTAGTAGAAAGAATATTGTATCCATGGTAAGTAGAAAGAATAGTGTATATTGTATCCATGGACAAAAAAATATTGCCCACTTGTTGTAGAAGGAATATTGCTCCCATGGTAAATAAACAGAATATTGTATCCATGGCATAAGTATAAGATACCATTGTTTTCATGGTAAGATGCATATATTGTATCCATGATATGTAGAAGATATTACTCTTTTAATGGTAAAAAAAGTCATTTTCTTATCCATAACAAGATGATATTATTTAATTCATTATACTTGGATAATATTACTGTATCCATTGATATCGTTATTTAAAATAAAGTAGAAGATGTAATTTTATTAATGGTAATAATATTATTGTGCCAGTGGTAAGTTATATCCATTTAAAGAGCATTTTGCTGTAATTAGCTGGTGTGACAAATATCCACTGTACTTAGCAGGTGTGACATTTATCTATTATAAATAGCATGTATGACATGTATGACGTGTATCCATGGTAATTAGCTCAAGAATGTTTCATGTGTTATGTGAATTATACAAAAAATATAAAGCTTCATTGATTGTGAAGCTTCGTATTAATCCATGTTAAATTACATGACTGCTTCGTGTATCCATGACAACAATAATAATGTAAAGACTTGATGGATGATTTTACATTTGAATGGAGATATTAGCGCAGTATTATTATTTTGTGATATCAAAGAACCATGTCTGACAAGATCAAGTCTATATTAGTGTGCTGTGATTTTAAAGAAACAGATTGTGCGGGTTGCTCTAGGACCGAATAAATCACATAAGTTTGACTTTAGACTTTGAGAACATGGTGGGGAGGGGGAGACTGTTGTTAGCTTCTAGCCTTTGAGATATATTTGTAGTGTAGTGTATATTTGTAGTGTAGTGGACTCAATATTAGTAAATGACAAAATGTGTTAGTTTTATAAGAACAAATTTATTTCTCATGTTGTCAATAATAAGTAGGCATTTATTTATTGACTGAAGGGTATTAGTTCCCTAAACATTACATGCATCATGTATGACTGACGACATAAGACCTCAACATTACATGCATCATGAATGACTGACGACATTAGACCTCAACATTACATGCATCATGTATGACTGACGACATTAGACCTCAACATTACATGCATCATGTATGACTGACGACATTAGACCTCAACATTACATGCATCATGTATGACTACATTAGACCTCAACATAACATGCATCACGTATGACTGACGACATTAGACCTCAACATAACATGCATCACATATGACTACATTAGACCTCAACATTACATGCATCACGTATGACTACATTAGACCTCAACATAACATGCATCATGTATGACTGACGACATTAGACCTCAACATTTCATGCATCGTGTAAGACTGACGACATTAGACCTCAACATACATGCATCACGTATGACTACATTAGACCTCAACATAACATGCATCTTGTATGACTGACGACATTAGACCTCAACATTACATGCATCACGTATGACCACATTAGACCTCAACATAACATGCATCACGTATGACTACATTAGACCTCAACATTACATGCATCATGTATGACTACATTAGACCTCAACATAACATGCATCATGTATGACTACATTAGACCTCAACATAACATGCATCACGTATGACTATATTAGACCTCAACATTACATGCATCATGTATGACTACATTAGACCTCAACATAACATGCATCACGTATGACTACATTATACCTCAACATAACATGCATCATGTATGACTACATTAGAAAGTCAACATTACATGCATCATGTATGACTACATTAGACCTCAACATAACATGCATCATGTATGACTACATTAGACCTCAACATAACATGCATCATGTATGGCTGCATTAGAAAGTCAACAGGTGAAATAAACCTTTCAGTTTTTTTTACAGGGTATATCTACAGCTGACATGAATGTCCACAGATGACATGAAACTTTCAGTTGTTATTTACAGCATGCATGTGCACCACACACCACTGCTTTTCTTTACGCAAACCAATCCAGTTGCAGAAAGGGGAAATTCGTCCTACGCGCTATCCATGTCTTCCTGCTAACTTTAGTAAAGTTCATATTGTAGTAAATTCTTTTGGTGCCGGTACATCATTAGACAATTGTATTTTTTACCGGATAGATTAGATCTTGGTGCCGGTACATCATTAGACAATTGTATTATTTACCGGATAGATTAGATCTTGGTGCCGGTACATCATTAGACAATTGTATTATTTACCGGATAGATTAGATCTTGGTGCCGGTACATCATTAGACAATGGTATTATTTACCCGATAGATTAGATCTTGGTGCCGGTACATCCTTAGACAATTGTATTATTTACCGGATAGATTAGATCTATCTAATAGCGGGAATCATAATTGGAAAAATGCTCGGCTGGAGTATTATTGAATTCCATTATCCTGTAAGGTAGTTTGATGGTTTGCCTATATATTATTGAATTCCATTATCCTGTAAGGTAGTTTGATGGTTTGCCTATATATTATTGAATTCCATTATCCTGTAAGGTATTTCATACTTTGACGGCCCATTTTAAGCAGTCAGCAGAAAGTCTGATTTTAAACAATGCCTTTAACCGTATAACATATGTATATAATGATATTGATATTTAATGACCAGTGTCCAGTGGCGCAACCTAGGCCAAATCATCAATACATAATTTACGTTATAAAGTTACAAAAAGACTGTCAAACTGTCAAACTGTCTTTTTTCAATATGTGAGCCCCCCTTCCCCAGCATTTTTTGCTGGTTGCACCACTGCCAGTGTCCCTAAGACTTAACAAGCACAACAGTCAATGACTTGAACTACATTCTGATTAAATTAAAGGTTTTTCTCATGTCACAGGGTCAATTCAAACCACAGAACATATATTGAACATAATTTGCATACCTTATATTACTCCACAAGTATATTCTGTGTGTTACTCTGTATAAATGTGGATCCTAACTCTTAGCTGAATGGTTATTCATGTGTCGATGGTCATTTTCCAACACAACAATAATTAAACAGATCTCAGTGAAAAGGTTTTTTTTGCTGTAAAAGTATCACAAATCCATAATATATTTTAAAATTTAGTGTTTCATTTACTGGTGTTTTTTTTGTAAGAAATATATATATATATCACTGGAGGCGGAGCAGGGAGGGCAGGGGGGGCAGCGGTCCCCCTAAAACTTTTAAGGGGGGGGGCGGCGCCCCCCCCCCTTGAATTTCCAGTCTGCCCCCCTAAAATTTTAACTTTTTAAATTTTGTAATTCATTTTAGTTTATATGTATCATTTTAATTTTCATAATTCATTTGATTTATTTCTTAAATTTAATATTTGAAAGAAATTATAATTAATTGACATTTTACAGTAATCACATTATTGAGAGTTGTTGTGGCATATTTTAAAATTATTTGCAAGTACCCGGCTTTGCCCGGGTTTAAAATAATGTTTTCTGTTTATCTAAGAAGCGTGATTTGACGTTTAATTAAGATTTAAAATGAGACGCGTAAAAAAGGGTTTATTTGCATGCAAACTGCAATAAAAGGGTACATTTATCTTAAAGCAATGTGATACACAACATTTTTGGTAGTTCCTCTCTCTCTCCCTCCCCTCTCTCCCTCTTTCCCTCCATCTCTCTCCTCCCTCCCTCCCTCTCTCCCTCCCTCCCTCTCTCCCCCTCTCTCTCTTTTAGGCATGACTGTATCAAAAGATGACAATTCCTATGGATGAAGGAATGGAATGTAATAATGTAGTAAGTAATGTGATATTTGGTTCCCCGTACAGATCATATTTATAGTAAGTTAGCTATGTGGGAGAGAAGCTCGTAAAACCTAAAATCGGGGTAAAAGTTTGGCAATTTTCATGTCTTTGATATCCAAAATAATTAATTACAATTAAAGTACCCATTGAGATGGAACGAAACCTGTTTAAGAACATTCCCCATGTAATTTTGTGTAAGTGTACCCAGTGGTGCAACCAGCAAAAAATGTTGGGGGGGGGGGGGGGGGGCTCACATATTGAAAAAAGACAGTTTGACAGTCTTTTTTGTAACTTTATAACGTAAATTATGTATTGATGATTTGGCCCTCCTGCCCCCCCCTCCCCGGTTGCGTCACTGCGTGTACCAAATTTCACGTTATTTGGTTGTCTGGATCTTGAGTTTTAAGGGAACAGACAGACAGATAGCAAATGTGTCTTATAAGTATAGAGAAGTATTGACATCTACCGAATGACGGCTAATGTAATTTTTAAAGAAAATACAATTATTTATTATCTTTTCTTAAATTACTTTTTGTTTATTGAGTTTCCCGTTTCCGGTTTCATATTCATCATCATTCATGATAATTATCAGTAATTTTCTGATCTAATTTCACTATTAAATTTGTAAACAAACTGACATTACGAATCAATTGACGACAGAAGTGCTCAATGTTCATTTTTATCTTTTTTAATATATTATTTTTTAATAATATCGATTAAATACTTGCTACAGAATTACTATATTCTATTATAGAATTAAGGGGGTAAAATTTGTCTTTCGGTCATATTTTGTCTCGCCCCTCCTTAAATTTTCAAGGGGGGCGGCGCCCCCCCCCCTTGAATTTTGGCTTGCCCCCCATTAAAATATTTCGTTCCGCCGCCGGTGATATATATATATATATATATATATATATATATATATATATATATATATATGTGTGTGTGTGTGATTTTAAATACTAATAGATTTAAGATACAAATATTGTCACGTGCTAAAAACAGCGGTCTTTATTAAAGACTAAAAAACTTCCTACCTGGGCTTACTAAGTAAGTATTTATGAAACAAATTCAATGAAAAGAAAAGTATTAAAATCTGTATAGTTGGTATCAAATAAAATGTAGGTAAGCTTACTTCACAGTGACTTTAGAGAATGATTTTAAAAATATATGCACAAAACATGGTCCAGTGATGCCGCAATAAACAAGTGTATTTTTCACCGTAGTAGTAACTTTGAATAAATGAAATTAAATGGCGTATTTTTTACTAAGATTTAGCCAAAATGAGTATACACATTCTGTTCAATATATATATATATATATATATATATATATATATATATATATATATATATATATAATTGAATCAAATTGACACAAAGTTTCATGCGACTTGTCCGCGCTGTAATGAAGGCTGAGCCTACCCCACTTCAGATGTTCCCACCACCCACTCGATGTCAGATGGTAAACCATGATGCCCACTGCCCGAGGTGATGTACCTTGCAAGCATCCACAGCGGTCAGTTCTAGGCCATGGGCGACCACGATAGCCGGGCCACACCAGAGGCGAGAAACACGGGTCGCCACCTACAGGTCACACGTGGTGATGACGTGGTGAAGGCTAGCACCACCTGGATGACCACCACAAGGGTTTGTGAATGTTTGCAGGAGATTGACGAGAGGGTTCATTGGATGTCTCACACTATATTACGGCTACACAATAAATATCCGACTTATCATACCATAACTAACTATACCCTAAAAATTGACAATACCAAGACTAATTTTAACACTAGCTATATACAATAACAACTAATTATACCAGTATATCTTATTCAACTTTAACAATTGACTATTCCATGACAACTAATTACATGTATACCCTCACCAAAACAACTAGCTATAACCTATCTACTAGCGACAATATAACAACTAATTGTACCATAACTGCTTAAAATCATAACAGATGGTAAGACAAATGAAGTTAAAAGAAACAGAAAAAATACAGGAGGTATCACTGATGCATGCAGTTCAGATGTAATAAATTTACAGAGATACTTTTTAAGATATGCTGCAAGACAAATGGAAATGTTAAATTTCATAGAAGTTTAGGGCTGTGGAATTAACTGATAATAAACTCTTAAACATTTTGTTATCAAGTTATTTGGAAGTTTGGAATGATATTCATTTAAGTTATATTTTTTAGGGAATTATTTTTTTCTTATAATATTGTACACTTTTACAGTTTGTTTAAAAAAATTTCAAAACATGTTTTATTAAAATTTCACAATATTTAAAAGTAATAATATTGTTAAAGCACTCTCTGTATTCATTCAATAATATAATTAAACTAATAATATTTCTAAAGTTCATTTTTATAAAACAAGTAATTAACATTTCTGAAGTTTTCTCTGTATTAATTCAAAATTTAAACTTATTAGTAGTTGCCAATAGACTTGGTTATTAGTAGTTGCCAATAGACTTGGTTATTAGTAGTTGCCAATAGACTTGGTTATTAGTAGTTGCCAATAGACTTGGTTATTAGTAGTTGCCAATAGACTTGGTTATTAGTAGTTGCCAATAGACTTGGTTTTTAGTTGTTGCCAATAGACTTGGTTATTAGTTGTTGTCAATAGATTTGGTTATTCGTAGTTGCCAATAGACTTGGTTATTAGTTGTTGCCAATAGATTTGGTTATTAATAGTTGCCAATAGACTTGGTTTTTAGTTGTTGCCAATAGACTTGGTTATTAGTTGTTGTCAATAGATTTGGTTATTAGTTGTTGTATAGACCTAGATATATGTCTAATAGCATGTAATAATGGTATTAGTATAGATCTATATCTATGTTTAATGGCATCAGGCCCGTAGCCTGGTCAAAGTAAGCAGGGGGCACCAATACCCAGCAAGGGGGCACCTTTACTTTTTCTTTATTTTTTCCTCTTTTCTTCTTTTTTAAGCGAGGGGAGGGCACTCCATACCTAGCTGGGGGGGGGGGCACGGCCCCCTGTGCCACCCCCCCTTGGCTACGGGGCTGAATGGCATGTAATAATGGATTAGTATAGATGTCGATATCTGTTATTGACAGTTTTCATTTTTTAAATATCGATGCGCTTTCTGTAAAATTTATATTCTCTGATATTCTCTGTTTATTATATGGACATGATATTGATAGACTATGGTCATTTGATATTCTCTGTTTATTATATGGACATGATATGGATAGACTGTGGTCATTTTAAGAAAAATAAAAAAACAAAGTTGTTTCTTTAAACTCTGATCTTTATCTTCCACCTGTGTGTTTAAGAAATTTAAACTGACACAAGGGAAAAAAAGGATTGCCAAGCACCTCCAATGTTCAGTTATTTACGAGTGTTATGGAAAATGGACGCTACTGGACCGAACTACTGGACACTAAAGCCCCCCACTGGTCGCAGCGGGGAAAAGCTCGCGAAAAAACTAGAATAAAGTCATCATTCAAAAAAAGCTTGACCACTGGTCAAAGGGTTCTTTTGTCCAAAGTGGAGCAAGTCCCAGTGAAATGTTAGGAGAGGTTCAACCTCCCAGCAGCTCCAGCATCTATACTGACCATGTGTCAAATTAACGAGATATCGCTATGGTCTGGACAGGACGGTGGAAGACATTTGTGGCTTTGTTGGATTTTAATCCGATTTTTTCTTTAAATTGTGTACTTGAAAGATTTGTGGGCTGTCTTAATGTTGACTTCCTGTATTTCGGGTTGGCCATTACAAGATGCAATCACATATTTTTTTATGTTTTTCATCACCATTTGACATTCAAGTTCACTAATTTATCACCTGATATTTCAAAATCCTTACCAACTGGCTCAGTATCCAGATTTCTTTTCAAATAGTGGATTTCTCATTGTACTATTATGCTTATTCATAAATAACATAATAAAATTTGTTGCAATATAAACAAACAGTAAACAACGATTTGTTGATTAGATCTATACGAAACAAGTGCATTATGTTTATTTATTATATTCATTGGACAACAAGATTTTCAAAACTTTTAATAGACATAAAAACAAAATAATCTGACATCAGACAAATAAATATTACAATTTTCATTCATTTGCAATGAACATCAATACATTTGTTCAAATAGTATTTATGGTTCCATTGCAAAACATTGGTTTGTCATTGTCAAAGATAACAGTCTGATGCAAATACAGCAACAAGACGTCATAGAACATAAGAAACAGAAAGAATAACACAGAGTCAGTAGACATCAAAGAACATAAGGAACAGAAAGAATAACACAGAGTCAGTCTTATGGATAGTTGAATTGAGATGCTGCCTGGGATCACCAATTGTTATTAAGCCCCCCCCCCAATCGGGTTTTTTTTGCATAAACATATAGAACATTAAAATGTGTTTACTAAACCTATAGAACATTAAAATGTGTTTACTAAACCTATATAACATTAAAATGTGTTTACTAAACCTATATAACATTAAAATGTGTTTACTAAACCTATATAACATTAAAATGTGTTTACTAAACCTATAGAACATTAAAATGTGTTTACTAAACCTATAGAACATTAAAATGTGTTTACTAAATATATAGAACATTAAAATGTGTTTACTAAACCTATAGAACATTAAAATGTGTTTACTAAACCTATAGAACATTAAAATCTGTTTACTAGACATATAGAACATTAAATGTGTTTACTAAACCTATAGAACATTAAAATGTGTTTACTAAACCTATAGAACATTAAAATGTGTATATTACTTTAAGAACAAATACTCTGGGCAAGTTTCTGAGCCAGCAGTCAGGCCCACAAAAAAAGAATGTACAATCTGTGTACATGTCAGGGTTCCCGGGCTACAGGCCTCAATAGTTGGGGGGGGGGTTCACTGGGACCCCTACTGAACAAAATATTCGGTCCCCAAGATCTGCGGCCCTTTTACTAAGGGCCTCCAACGTACTTTGCTTCGGGCCCTGACAAATGTAAAAATGGCTCTGAAATAACAGTATAGTCAAATTACACATTGTAAAAAAAAAGTATATGGTTGAACTACGATACGCCAATACGGAAAATTAGAAAAGCTGAGTGTGAACTAAGTCACATGTACAATGTGGGCAATCATATGGAACATGAACAAAGGTAAAACATGCACAATGTAGGTCACTAGATGGATGTGTACAATGTAGGTCACTATTGGATGTGTACAATGTAGGTCACTAGATAAAACATGTGCATTGTTGTTAACTATAGGGAACATGTACATTAGTTAACATCGGACGGAAATAAATATATAAAAAATCCTGTGTTACTGAAATAAAGAGTTCGTTGTTCTATTGACACACCCCTCTGCTGTTTCTCTATATTGTTAATCTTCACCAGACAATGTTAAATTCCCGATTTCTCTGACATTTTAATCTGTGCAAGGTCCAGTCTTATGCTTTATTATCACAATAAACGTCCAGCTAACTGACCAGTGTGTGTCTTATAGCATCGTACACAAAGTTTTATGTCCCCTGATCTCTGGGTGTTTCTATTTGCTCAGAAACATGTTAGTATCACCGCTGTGCAAATATTTGGATAAATTGTTCATCCATTTCTAAAAGCATCCATCTCCTTTGTTAACAGCGTGACATCTTGAGGTCGCCATTTTGAATTTTAAATACACCGTTTTTAAACTCTTCCAATGTGATCAGAGAAGAGGGGAATGAAAGAGCGCCATAATTATCCCCCCCTTTGTAATGCAACTTCTCGTAAACATGGCTCGTGGCTTTCACGTGGTGATCTCGCGGTGACTGGAATGATGTCCCCTTGTGTCCCCGGGGCGGGATTGAGTTATTCTCGCAAACCATCATTTGACCACGGGTCGGCTCAAGTGTCCATGTGTGTGTGTGTGGGTTGGCTGTGTGGACGAGACTTTCGGGTGTGGCTTGGGCATTAGTTATATAACATGCATATAAATTATGTGTGAAATAAATTTAATTTGGTTAGTAAACATAGAGATTGATCAATTGAAAACACAGAGACATAGATACAGATTGATCAATTGTAAACATAGGGACATAGATGCAGATTGATCAATGTAAACATATGGACATAGATACAGATTGATCAATTGTAAACATAGGGACATAGATGCAGATTGATCAATGTAAACATGTGGACATAGATACAGATTGATCAATGTAAACATAGGGACATAGATGCAGATTGATCAATGTAAACATAGGGACATAGATGCAGATTGATCAATGTAAACATAGGGACATAGATGCAGATTGATCAATGTAAACATAGGGACATAGATGCAGATTGATCAATGTAAACATAGGGACATAGATGCAGATTGATCAATGTAAACATAGGGACATAGATGCAGATTGATCAATGTAAACATAGGGACATAGATGCAGATTGATCAATGTAAACATAGGGACATAGATGCAGATTGATCAATGTAAACATAGGGACATAGATGCAGATTGATCAATGTAAACATAGGGACATAGATGCAGATTGATCAAATGTAGACATTGATGTGGACATAGAGATAATCAACTGAAAGGACTGGGTGGGCAGCTTGACAAAAGAAATGATGTAAGGAATGTTTTTAAAAACTAACAAAAATATACGCTTCTTGAAACTTGTCTAAATGACTGTATCGACTATTAATGTACTACAGTTGTAATGTTATATGACTGTATCAACCATTAATGTACTACAGTTGTAATGTTATACGACTGTATCAACTATTAATGTACTAAAGTTGTAATGTTATATGACAGTATCAACCATTAATGTACTAAAGTTGAAATGTTATATGACTGTATCAACCATTAATGTACTAAAGTTGTAATGTTATATGACTGTATCAACCATTAATGTACTAAAGTTATAATGTTATTGATTGAAATCACTGAAGTAATAGTTCATTGCAAAACTCTTTAGTAATAGACGTGCCTAGAATGTTACGAAACACTGCAGTCAATGACCTGGTTAACTCCACAGACATATTTGACCACAACAATGGTGGGGGGGGGGAGATGATGGTACTGGGATTGCAACTGACCGGCTCACAGCTACTTGGGTCCATCTGTCATGCTGTAATCCCAGGAAGAATTGATTGTAAATTAACCGCCTTCTTCCTTACCCCAGACGTTTGAATGGTCAAAGAATCATGTGTCCCAGTCCAGTGTATGAGACCAGTGTCCGCAGTCAGTTTCTCGGTCCACTGCTAAAGTCCGGGTGCTGTGATATGGGGTTAGCTTCAGTGACAGCGCTCAGATTTCTTTTAAGTTTGTACTTCTGGGAAAAATATTAAATAACCATTTTTATATAATATCTTCAGTTCTCTGATGAATAGCACTGCAATCTCTATTTCTCATGCAATAACATGTACTCTGATATATAGCATTGCATTCTCTATCTCTCTCTCTCTCTCTCTCTCTCTCTCTCTCTCTCTCTCTCTCTCTCTCTCTCTCTCTCTCTCTCTCATACAATATTATGTACTCTTGTATATAGTACAAATGTTCCAAGTACTGACCATGCAAGTACAAGTATAATTACAGATGTTGTTAAAATTGCAAGTAAAACTATGAGTACAAAATACCCAAGGTACATCTATGAATACAAGTACTCCAAATTTGAACTGAAGTAGAACTCGAGAATATGTACTTGATAAAACAAGTACACAGCTGGAGAGAATGGCTCAGGACAGAAGTCGCTGGAGATCTTTAGTTGGTGGCCCATACTCCGATAGGAGTGACGGGCAATGATGATGATGAAAACACGTACCAAGTTGGTAAAACAAGTACCAAGTAACCATCTGTGGTATATAGCACTCCATCCTTTCTCCTCTCACAGACACACAAAGTATTTGCGTGCGTGTGTGTGCATACGTGTGTGGGTGCTTGTGTGTTTGTGTCAGCTTTTATAACGATTGTCATTTTTGTGTTGGTATTTTATTTTTAAACCAGATATTCTCTTATTGAATCCCATACGTCGTTTTAGTAACGAAAGATTTCATTATTTCGTAATGCTAATATGTTTAACATCTGTCTTTCTGTTGCTTTCTGAATTTCTTCATTTTATTTATTGCAATGAAAAAAAAATCCTGCCATAAATGTCAACTAGCCTAGTTTGGCAACTAATCAGAGTTTACTAACCTCTAAATTCAAGTGGACCACATAATGCATAAGTTAGATTTCTTTGGACCACATAATACATACGTTAGATTTCTTTGGACCGCATAATACATAAGTTAGATTTCTTTGGACCACATAATACATAAGTTAGATTTCTTTGGACCACTAAATACATAAGTTAGATTTTTTTGGACCACTTAATACATAAGTTAGATTTCTTTGGACCACTTAATTTACAAGTTTTCACTCTTATTTTCACTGACTTCAGACTTTTTTTATGAGTTTAATAATCATAAAAATATATATTTTTAATTTTTTTAACTTAAAAATATTTTTAAACCTTATTCATATAAAGTCAACTAATAGATTTTTATTAATGAAAAGTGAATGATAGTGAATAATAATAATAATATTAATATTTTTTTAAATCCTTAAATATATTTTTATTTCTTTAATACAAATAAATATGAATACAATATATTAATGAACAATATCCACCTTCTTATCCAGACCACCAGTTGTACACTATTACCCCCAACTTGTGTCTCATTTTAGATTTTCTTTACGTTAAGGCTGAACTTTAAAAATAGTTGAAAAGAGCAGAGTTGGTGGGAGGGGGTACAATTTTTTCTGTGCCTGGTGGTTTTTATTGTAACGTACCAAGTCACATCTGACCATAGCAGACCACCCGTCCGTCCCCCGTCAACGTAGAGAGATTCTTGTGCATCCAGTCTTGCAGCATCATTTGACAAGTAACGTTCTCGGGGGCATCTGCAACAACTCCACTCTATTCTAACTTAATCTAGCACAAAATCTCGAGTTGGACACACCTCGAAGCGCCCCTCTTCAAAGTACCCTCCTGCCAATGTGAAAGGAACCCCTGTCGCGTTCAAAAACGGACACTGTCCCCCATCCTGAATGGGATCTGTGGCTTTCGCCATCTTAGTGATGCTATTGTATAACACAAGGTCAGGGGGAGTAACTACAATTTAATTAAAGGTCACGCGGCGGACGCCGAGTCGCGCGCGGTGCGTTTGGAGGGGAGGGGGGGGGGGGTTTACGCACTATTTCATTGATCGGAGTTATAGGGCGAGAGACATCTGTGTAACTTTGTAACGAGATTATTAATACGGTTAAAGGTCAAGAAATAATAATATGAACTGAGGATAAGCACACGATAATCATTATCATAATGAAAGCAGGAAAATAAACCAGGAAAATGTCATTTTCACTGGCCAAAAAAAAAAATAAAGAAAGAATGTGTTGTTGTATTAAGCTGATAATGTTTGCAATACCATTCTTTTAAAAAGTCAGAATAATAGAATAGTTTATAAATGGTGGGATATGAAAATCTCTCATTGAATAATCAATGTAGTTCAATCATAATAAATACAATATACATAAACATAATGCTGTTGTGATTTTCTGGGGAATTTATAATAACACTCATTAAAAATAGTTTATTGTAAAAGTAGGCACTGGGAACTTTTAGATCCATGCTCATAAATTAATAGTCCTCCTACAGCTAATAAAAATGACGTCTTTTGACTTGCGTAATTACCATTCAATAAAATCAACACTAATGGATTTCTAAATAACTAAAATGTTAATCTTTAATTTTTAGAACACAATTTGGTAAAAGTTCTACTTACAAATAACTCAATAAAAAGTTATAAATACACTTTTTAAACAACTGAGTTTATTTTTTTCACATATTTCCCAACTTTGATGTCATGGACAAAAATGTTTACAGTTTAAAAACTAAGGGAATTTTTCAAAATTTACGTTTTAATTATCTGACAAACTAAACTACAGATGCCAGTACATGTATGCATAAAAAAAAATGTACTGTATTAATGCAGAATACAAAGGTTGTTTTTTTTTTGACAAAAATTATCTGAGTTAAGGTTGTTTTTTTTTTTTCTGACTTCAATCTTGGTCAAGAGAAAGTCAGCATATTGACGTCATGTCCTGTGTGTCCATGTGTCTAAGTCCATTGTTTGGAATTCAAACCTGATAAAAACACAATACTTTCTTATAATAGGTTTACGTTGTTTTTATTTTCCGTCAAATTGAGCCCATTTTATTGTTATGTTGAGATATGCTTATATGAGATATGTTTATATGAGATATGTTTATATGAGAGAGATGTTTATATGAGATATGTTCATATGAGATATGTTTATATGAAATATGTTCATATGAGATATGTTTATATGAGAGTTCATATGTTTATATGAGATATGTTTATATGAGATATGTTTATATGAGAGATGTTTATATGAGATATGTTTGTATGAGAGATATGTTTATATGTTCATATGAGATTGCTTATATGAGTTTATATGAGAGATGTTTATATTATGTTCATATGAGATATGTTTATTTATATGAGAGATGTTTATATGAGAGATGTTCATATGAGACTGTATGTTTATGGGGGAAATGGAAAAGATTCAACTATATTTATTGTGCTCTAATTATGATTCTTGAAATCCATTTACCTGAATACAGACATAACCGTTCTTATGGGTTTTGGGGCCATAGGCAAAGATACCTTTGGGGACCCCGGGCTCAATGATGTTAAGATCACCGCTTGCAAATATACATTTATTATGTGTCTATCTTTGAAAACTGGGATCCTAATATCTTTGAATAATGTCTACCCTTGAGCCCCCAACTGTTAAATAATATTATCCCGGGCGTCGTGACAATTATGCAGATGGCCATTCCCTAGACACCCGCCTAACCTTAATAACAGATCTAGCCCGAGAAGGATGGGTGGCCAGGAGGTGTAGAACGCTCGACTGTCGACCTGATAGCTTTGGGTTCGATCATAAATAAGAGCCAAATGGATTTTTTCATGTCCTGGTAAATTGGGTAAAAGTCCACCAAGTCCGCACAGATTTAAACGGATGCCTGACTTAAGTTGGGGAAGTAAAGGCGGCTGGGCTTTGTGCTAACCACACAATCCATTTATATTACAATAAAAGATTAATTCTAGACTTCATATGCCTCCGATGGCTCTTTGAGGGTTAATAGAACTTTCCTTACTTAAGTACACCGAACAAAAGATAAATGTTGCCTGTTTGTGTTCATAGTTTGCTCTTGTTAATATGAAGATGACTCAACTTAAATTCTAAACCACCGGGTAATTGATTTTTGTCACAATAATAACACTGACACATTTAATTTTGTTCATTACCAGCTAAAATGTTAATGAAAGACACAAATCTGATTGTATGAGATTTTCAGTTTTATTATTGGTAAACCAATTTTAGTTTGTAAGTTAAGTTAGACACATATTCTCTGACTTGATAATACAAAATCAGAAAATTAAAATCATATTAATTTTAAAAAATGTTAATGTAATGACAGGACTTTCAAAGTAATCATAGTCACTAATTACAGTAATACACATAATATACAAAACATGGCATAGTCACTAGTTACAGTAATACACATAATATACAAAACATGGCATTCAAGAAAAGAAGAAAGAAAAACAATGTTAATCCTTAACTGTACAAACAGTACAGTGTAATAAATCAAACAGCATCCAAAACATCAAGCTATAAATAGCATTCAAAACACAATTTTTAGTCAAAATCATACAGAATCATCCTAAACATCAAGTGTACATATACATATAGTCAGAATCCAAAGCATAAAGTGTACATATACATATAGTCAGAATCCAAAACATAAAGTGTACATATACATATAGTCAGAATCCAAAACATCAAGTGTACATATACATATAGTCAGAATCCAAAACATACAGTAATATTATCAGACAAATTGCAGTGAATACAGAGGTGACATTAATTTATTTTAATAGCCCATCAAATATTTGTAATAGAAAGGTTTTTACTAGGGAGCGACCAATAATCGGATCGGTATCGGACCGATATTGGCACTATCGGTTAATATCGGATCGGCCGATTGTTGTAGGGAGCGACCGATAGTCGAACCGATATTGGCACTATGGGTTAACTATCGGACCGGCCGTTTTTTGTCTGCAAACACATTGTTTTTTTTTCACAACAGAGTTGCAGAAAAAAAAAATCAGTAAATAACCCAATTCTATAACCAGATCAGACAAGATTTAAAAAAAAAGGAAAAAAAAAACCCGTACACAGAAATTGTCACGTCTACATCAGAGATATGACCTTGAAACAATAGGATTGGCATTTCTTAATTCTAATGTATGACCTTGAATGATACAATTAGTGAACATCTGTGTGTATTTTTTTTTGGGATGGGAAGTTGGGGGGGGGGGGGGAAACAAGACACGCGTGGGCGAAGTGTTACAAAATATGACAGGGAAGGGGTGAACATGGGTTGACATACGTCACACAGCACGAGAAAAACACGTGTTTGGCATTGTTGTTGCTTAAGGGGCTGTCCATTAACTACGTCAACAAATTAGGGGGGGTTCAGAACATTTTTGACAATTGTTGACAAGGGGGAGGGGGGGAGGTAAAGAAAAGTTGACGTCAACAATGTTACTTTTTTAAATTTAATATAATTACTTAATACATAGGAAAATTAAGCAGCGTTTGTAGTTCTGTGTTACACACTCGCTTAACATTCGGTATTTTAATTAAACTAACTAAATTCCTACTAATTTTGCCACATAAACATTTTGAAAGCCACCTTTTTTTAGGGGGGGGGGGTAATCAAACGTTGATGTAATTTTATAGGGGGGGTCTCTGGAAGTTTGACAAGTTGTTGACAAGGGGGAGGGGGGAGGTAAAAATCGCCAAAAATTTGTTGACATAAATAATGGACAGCCCCTAAAAAGAAAATATCGGTATCGGTAAAAATGCTGGGGGAAAATATCGGTATCGGACTATCGGTAAAAAGGCATATCCGTCGCTCCCTAGTTTTTACCTCTACTCAATAATGAAACCATTTTGTAAAGAGAGACAACAACCTATTGGTTTCTAAATATAAGAAAACAGTTTTACTGGACTGACATCTGCACACAGTTCTTTCAATCAGATACAAACAAATATCACAGAGTTAAGTCTACCACTGATAGATCAATCTTTGAAATAAAAAATTCACATTACAAATAAACTGAACCAAAAACAATTATTATAATAAAATCAATTAAAATAATGTTCAATGTATTTTAATCTATTATTTAAAAAAAATTAATTGATTTTAATTGACAAATTTCAATTTACGAACTAATCAACTGCAATAATGTGATTGTAAATAATTTGATGTAATTATGGTTTATAATTATCTATAAATAATCTGTATGAATAAAAAGCATCTAAAATGTCCTAATGTTCTTTGAGACATAATAATAATAATTAATTGAAGAATTTGTGATGAATATATAATATGACAAAATGTAAGAGAATGTAATAATATAGGCACTAGTGAATAACTTGGCTATCAGTGCACCAGTGAATAACTTGGCTATCATTGCACTAGTGAATAACTTGGCTATCATTAGTTCAGACATCAGCAGGTTGAGAATCCCTGAGAAATGGTATGACCAGGCCATTGAGATGACAGTGTAAACCCTGGGGGAAGGGCTGGGATGGACTGAGGGTAAAGTCTGCTGCCTCTTCCAGTACTTAGGTCAGTGGGAAGCAATGATGGTACTAAATTCTGACTCTGGCTGGAAGGATTGAACTTTGGCACTGACTGCTGTTGGCTGGCTCCACTTCCTGATTCAGCATTAAAGTTTGTTTTCATATCTGTGAGAGTAAAGGCACTAGTGATTGATGCTGGCAGTGTATGAATGAGTTGCGGTGCTGGTGGCATATACCAGTGATGCTGCTGGTCTACTGAAGGTGGGTAAAATTGTTTATACATCAGTGGATAGTGGTGCTGTAGACCTGGATGTGCCATGAAAGCTGGAGATGATGTCATTTTACTGACAGAGTTTGACATGACCAAATTGGACACAGAGCCAAATGTGGACATCAGGACATCAGACTTTCTGTTTGGTTTTTTTGTGTCTGACGATGTCAGCTTTGAGATACTAAAATCTGTGTGACCTTGACTTTTAATACCAGATTTTGATGAAGTAATTTTATTCTCGTCAGTTTTGATGCATGTCTGACAAGTACCATTCAAAGCTTCAGTGTGTTGATCCAACATAACTCCACATCTCACACAGCTACTGCAGTCATTGGAGTCTGAGAAATACAAACAATAAACATGAGTGAAATCTTACACTAGACTCTTACTAACCAGATGGCTATTGTATACAAAAAAATGAAAATCATCACAATAAGGGGGGCATTCACATATAGAGTTTTGAGTGGGAAGGGTTAGTTTTGATTCCAATATTTACAAATTATTTTAATAATGAATAATTTTAAATAGAAGGGCACTATAATTGCAAATTGAATAGCACAAAATGATGAGTTGTATCACTACAGAATGATGAATTGAATCACTACAGAATGATGAATTGAATCACTACAGAATGAAGAGTTGAATCACAACAGGATGATGAATGAATCACTACAGAATGATGAAGTGAATCATGAAAGAATGAAGAGTTGAATCACTACAGAATGAAGAGTTGAATCACTACAGAGTGAAGAGTTGAATCATTACAGAATGAAGAGTTGAATCACTACAGAATGATGAGTTGAATCACTACAGAATGATGAGTTGAATCACTACAGAATGAAGAGTTGAATCACTACAGAATGATGAATTGAATCACTACAGAATGAAGAGTTGAATCACTACAGAATGATGAACTGAATCACTACAGAATGAAGAGTTGAATCACTACAGAATAATGAAATTAAAATTCACTTAATCCAACATGACCACAACAACCAGGGTTGCTACAAGGGGAGTCAGCCTAAAGACCTTCAGTGGCCCCAAGCCTTGTGGGCCTCTTTGTTTTGAAATTTATTTTTTCTGCATTAACTGGGAGGGGAAGGGGTCAGGGGCCCTTGCTGTCATTGTTTGTCAGGGGCCCTAGACGTTATAAATGCAGCCCTTTCACAAGACAGGAAATAATGACAACTCTCCGTAGCCCCATGGCTAAAATGAAACTACAAATGTAGTGTAATGTCTAAGTGTTCAAGATTATCAGGATCCTAATATTTGCTATCAAGGATTTTCAGTTTTCAAATAAAAAGTTACCACTTTAGATAACTTTGACAAAACAGGGATTAAAACATGTCAATATATTATAAAGAATAAGTGTTATTTAGATATACTGATGTCAATGACCATGTCAATATATTATAAAGAATACGTATTATTTAGATATGCTGATGTCAATGACCATGTCAATATATTATAAAGAATACGTATTATTTAGATATGCTGATGTCAATGACCATGTCAATATATTATAAAGAAAATGTATTATTTAGATATGCTGATGTCAATGACCATGTCAATATATTATAAAGAAAATGTGTTATTTAGATATGCTGATGTCAATGACCATGTCAATATATTATAAAGAAAATGTGTTATTTAGATATGCTGATGTCAATGACCATGTCAATATATTATAAAGAAAATGTGTTATTTAGATATGCTGATGTCAATGACCATGCTATTAAATTAACCTTTTCTGGTCTCAACAAAACCATTAGCAGTAAGGCCAGTCAAATGTATTGATAATAATAGATAATTGCAATGTTTCAAATTTGGCAATCAGAAAATGTTCAGTGACTTGGGAAGGGGTTGGATCTATATTATATAATGCAGGGGTGGGGGGAGTCCTGTAATTTGTTATGTAACATTTTAAGGGGTGGAAGGTGTATACATTGTCTATTTTTGTATCTTATATCAAGTGAATGGCCCCTAAGCAAATAAAAACATTTTTCAATGACATTAATAACAAAAAAAATTAATAAGTGGCAATAAATATTGAGTAAAGTTTTGAGGCTGAGCTTTTACTCAACTGTATTACCTTCATGTGTTTTAATATGTGCCTTCAGGTTACAGAGTAGAGTAAATTTTTTCCCACATTTGTTACAGTTATATGGTTTATCACCTGGGAAAAGATGATATTAATGTAAATGCTTAATTATAGTGATGATATTAATGTAAATACTTAATTACAGTGATGATATTAATGTAAATACTTAATTACAGTGATGATATTAATGTAAATACTTAATTACAGTGATGATATTAATGTAAATACTTAATTACAGTGATGATGTCAAAAGTATCATAAAAAATGATGTATTAATATAGTAACAAAGTACAGAGACATTTCATGATAAAAATTATAGTCTCTATGTCTCTATGTATTTGTGTATGTGACTCACATGATGAATATGGGATGGCATGTCACCAACAATCAAATATAGTGCAAAGACATGTCACAATTCACAAGGTGAAGATCGATGACATCACATGATGTACAATGATATGACATGTCATTACACCACATGATGCACTATCAGATGACATGCCACACATCACATGATGTACAATGAGATGACATGTCATTACATCACATGATGTACACTAAGATGACATCTCCACATGACATTCTATGCAGTACTCACCAGAATGTAGTAGCATGTGATTCTTGAGATTGGTTTGTTTACTGAAACCCTTGTTACAGATGTCACACCTATATGGCCAGGATCCATTATGGATGTACATGTGTGACCTCAGGTCACCTGGGGTGGGGAAAGACTTGGAGCACATGTCACACTTATGAGGTTTCTCCTGAAATTGAATTCATACCTTATAGAATAAGAGCCTAAATGTGATGAATACATTCAATGAACAACGATTTGAGAAAAAAAACAATTGTTTCTAAAGACAAATGCACATTTAATACATGACACATCATTTGAACAGTTTTATATTACCTTATTGTGTGTCATTCTGTGGTAATACAGATTAGAACTGGCAGTGAACCTCTTGCCACATATCTTACACTGGTGTGGTTTCTCTCCTGAATGGATACGTCTATGTGTGTTGAGTGAGGAAGATGTAGAAAATGCCTTTTTACAGACATCACATGCATGTGGCTTTTCACCTTAAATTAAAGGGAGAGAATAATTAGGCCAAAGAGTAAAAATTATTACATTGATTTATGTCATATTAAATATTGGTATCACATTGATGGTTGTCAGAGCTATGGCATATCATACATTGACAATACATTGATCATTATCAGTTCTTTGTCATATCAAATTTTTAAGATGTTTACTTTGTATGCAACATTTTCTTCAACATACTGACACTTTACTTTGTATGCAACATTTTCTTGAACATACTGACACTTTACTTTGTGTGCAACATTTTCTTGAACATACTGACACTTTACTTTGTGTGCAACATTTTCTTGAACATATTGACACTTTACTTTGTATGCAACATTTTCTTGAACATACTGACACTTTACTTTGTATGCAATATTTTCTTGAACATACTGACACTTTACTTTGTATGCAATATTTTCTTGAACATACTGACACTTTACTTTGTATGCAACATTTTCTTGAACACACTGACCTGTGTGTGTACGTGTGTGACGTTTCAACAAAGATGGCCGATCAAATCTTTTGCCACAGACATCACAAGTCCACCAGGTTCTCTCCCTGCATCGTTTCATTGATTGGCTGCTATGTGATATTACAATCTCTGCATCCAATGAATGTGTAGACTGGGGACTGGATGGCATCTGAATAAAAAAATGATACAGATCAATGATTTATACTTTTTTGGCAGTTCTTCAAAGAAATGTCATAAATTATGTCATATTTATTTAAATAAGACTTTATTTTGCAAGTTCAGCAATAAATGGACATTTCCAGTACAATAAGCAAAGTACCTGGTGTGAAGTGTAGAGAGGAGAAATTCTACCCCTGGCCCAATTCCTGCCTTTATGTAAAGATGTTGAGGTCAGTAACTTGAACTTTGTTGAGGAGATATCACTTTGTTTATGTTCTTCGGAAAAAATTTCATCATCCACATTTTTATCTTCAGATTCAACTTGAGTATCAAGGCTAGACTGGTAAACTTTTGGTGAATTGATGTGACGATCATAGTCTTTAGTTCCTGGTATAACCGATGGTGATTGTTTGATGTGACTGTCATAGTCTTTAGTTCCTGGTAGAACTGATGGGGATAAGTTGTTACTGCTAGACACTCGACCCTCTTCAGGCAGTGATACGCCAGTCAACAAACGAACAGGTCTGCGCTGTTCCGATTTTGGTAACTTCGGTGTGTCAACTGAAAATTAGAAAAGATTTTTAAAATAATATTTCTGACAAAATTTTTAACTATATTTTGAAAGGTTAGGTGGCATATAATGCTATTAACTGCTTGCATTATAGCAAATCATACAGACAAATTATAATAATTAAGCATAATGTTTTTTATAACATTAATAGACCTTGCGTGCTTTCAATGTAATTCTGAATGAGATATCATTTAATATCACATTCATTTACTATTGAATACAATATTTTTGAATGTTTGATATGTTATGTTCACAATATATTGTTTTGTGAAATGTTATACTAGATAACTTACCAAGCAACTCAGTGACTTTATTCAAAGATTGACTGTTAACTGGTTCTGTTTTAATACTCTTCTCCATTTCTGTTAACAACATCTCCTTGTCATTTGATTCTTGTGTTTTCTCAAAACTATTGGGCTGTTCACTCAGGTTCTGGTCATCTTCTGTGTCTTCTGAACATTCTTTCTGTTCATCTTTCGATGCTTCACTTGGGTTATCAATCATATTGTTTGCTGCTTCGTGTTTATCTATAGGTGAGACTACTCTTGCATCATGGTAAAGATGTTCTTCACTTGTGGTGGTCTCCCTTGAAGAGCCAGAGGTAGTTGTCAGCATTGGAGAAGAGCAGCTCGATTCACGTGGTATCCTCACCTTGAAGGCATTATGGGATGTTTCAACATTGGGTGAGTTGAAGGAAGAGGATGATGATGACGAAAGAGTGGATCTCCTTTTACTGTCTTGATTAATCTTGTTGTTTGACATCACCATAGAAACTGGTGTTGATGTTACCATGCTGCTAGTACCGGCATTATTATGACGTAGCATCATAGACAGATGTAGATCTTGAAGAGAACGGGGATATGACGTCACTCCAGGCGAGAAGAGAGGTAGCTGTGACCTCCAGTTATAGTGTGAACTCTCTGGCGTCAGGTGGAAGAGGACTACTATTTCTTCATTTGGTTTGATTGGTCGAATCACCTGAAAGAATGGATGGCCTTTGACCTTCGAGCTAATGACATTGGCTGCCTCCGGGTCGTTTGTGACTTTAACGAATCTCACCCAGTTGCACTGGCGCAGTTCCTGGCCGTTAACATTCATGATAACGTCATAGCACCCAAAGAAACGGCGAATCTATAAAAACACACGATAATACAAAAGTATTTAAAATGTATTTTTGTACTGTATAACGTTGAAGAAACTATCCTGTTTATATTTCAAAGTATTTGAATGTATTTGTTAAAATATTAAAACATGTATCAAATATGTCATGTCTCTATGTCAGATCTGTCTGTAAGGTACTAATAGGTTAGTGCGCCAGGTACTGTCAGATCTGTCTGGTACTGTCATGTATATCTTGTACTGTCATTTCTGTCATTCAAAGTCACATACATATTCAATGCCATATAGGCCTACAGATTCATTTCTTCCCACATATTCAGTGTTGCCCACATATTAATTAAAAATATCATCATCTAGATCAACTAAAGATTAACTTCAATGTGGATTCGAATGACCATTACTGAAATATGATACAATGGACCACTCAAGTTTGAAACAGACCAATCTTTCTATGAAGGAAGGGGGGCGGCAGACTAATCAAACAAACGACACGGCCACTTAGTTGACATTGAGATTCACACCCTTGTGGTCAAGACTGACCGTTGACTTTCTGGATTAAACACCATTAGAGCCAAACAGATAGGCCATGACCAGTTCAATGTTTCGCCGCTAAATGTCCACTGTTTAGTTTAATGGTCACTCTGTTCAGCTCACTGTATTCATTAGCTCTGAGAGACACTACAATAGTTTTAAAAAATACTCCGTAATGTATTCATTAGCTCTGAGAGACAATATAAGTTTTAAAAAATACTCCGTAATGTATTCATTAGCTCTGAGAGACAATATAAGTTTTAAAAAATACTCCGTAATGTATTCATTAGATCTGAGAGACAATATAATAGTTTTAAAAAATACCCCGTCTAGAGATTAAATTATAAAAGTTGAGAAAAGTTCTATAGGTGGTGTTTATTGTTCAACATAACTAAGCTAATGCTATGCACAATATTGTAGTGAGTATTCAATAGGCTGTTTATCCGATACATTCAAAACATCTGAGACAACATGTCGTGGTGATGGGGCGGGTATGACCACTGCATTAAGTACAGAGCAAACTTAAAAGGAATCCTTGTCATACCCATGTCCAACAGTGCAACCAGTCCAGGTAAGATGATGGTATGAAACTATTTGGGCGGCTTTTAGTACGTTATACAGTGCGCTACATCCAAGCATAACTCTGGTATGGCAGGCTGGACGGGGAATAATACAAGACAGGGGATGTTACTTCCGTACAACTTTGTTTCGTTGAACTATGAAGGCCCTTGGAACATGTTGCTAATGTACACAAATGGTACCTAGAGATGGGACGTCAGTGGGGAGGGGGGTAACACAGGTTCTGTTTATTCCATCACGCCCGCACACCGGCCTTACGTCACGGCGACGATCCCAGATGACCCTCGCGCGTGCCGACGTGAAAAGTTGGACCAACGGGTGAGAGTGAGGAAATATTTGCTTGTTGGGTGAGAAAGCTTTGGTCAGTGGGTGGTCACTTGGTGGTCTTTGGCCGCTGCATAATATGTTGACTCAGAAGTTGGTACTTAAAATAATGTAGCCAACTTAAAATAATGTAGCCAACTTAAAATAATGTAGCCAACTTAAAATAATGTAGCCAACTTGAAGCCCTAGTCAAGCAAAAGGTTTTTTTTTTTATTTTTTAATATTAATAAATTTATAAATGAACTCTGACTTAAATTACTATATTGACTTGTAATAACCATTCTATTTTGTTTTTTTTTCAATAGAAGTGATATATATATATAGCCGTTGAGGCCGTTATAGCAGACGAAACATAAAATTCATATATTTATGTAGCATATTAAGGGATTGAGTGTTTAAAGTCGAGTACCACTTAAAGCTGGCTGGACTTGTGTGACTCAGACTAAATATTCGGTGTATTGTACTCAGGCATACACTGGGTTTTCAATACACTTTTCTTTAACTCATATATATATATATATATATATATATATATATATATATATATATATATATAAATATATAAAAAATTGTAAAAAAAAAATGTATTAAAAATCAAGTAGTAGTATTTTTGTCTACGTCATTAGTGTCTCATGCTCAGGTGATATGTCTATTCCTGAACTGTTTGTCATAAGTATGTGTCTATTTCTGTACTGTTTGTCATAAGCATGTGTCTATTCCTGAACTGTTTGTCACAATTATATGTCTATTCCTGAACTGTTTGTCATAATTATATGTCTATTCCTGAACTGTTTGTCATAATTATATGTCTATTCCTGAACTGTTTGTCATAATTATATGTCTATTCCTGAACTGTTTGTCATAATTATATGTCTATTCCTGAACTGTTTGTCATAATTATATGTCTATGAGTGTTTCCTATATTAATCAGCTTTTTTAATTTACTACACGTCAGACTGATATGTTCATTTTCAAAACGTGACATTTTTATTTGTTAAACTACTGAGAATACTACTAAGTATAATGTGTACCTCCTTATCTGTTGAGTGCAATTGGTACATTCCCCATCTTAAATTTAGTAATATAGTTAGTAATTACTCACATCGTCTTCATGAATTACTGTTCTTGTTTCCAGTTTATCCATTCTTACTTCCCCTTCATCAGGATAAAATACAGCCCCTGGTGCAAGGTGGGTGTTGCTCCATATTGTTGCACTGACCTCCATAATATGAAGAGGATTAGGTTGCAATGAAAACACCAAACTCATTTCTCTGGGAATCAATACACAGGCAAACATTTCCACCGAGTTCTTATTGAAACAATTGTTTGGTACAAAATTTGTTTGGTTCTAGGTCAAAATTTCTGAAATGAATAAAAAAAAAGGAATTGTTTCATTCTTGTTTAGAAAAATTATTTTCAGACATAGAAAACGTTCTAGAACAAAGTTATACTATATGGTATGGTATTTAATTATAGAATAATAGAATTCCTTCATTTCATGATACATAATTTTAGATATAGTGAATTAATAAAAAAAATTAAAGCATGTGAAATTATATTAAAGATCAGAGTTGGTGTACTTGATATTTGTTTTACTTGTACTCGAGTACATTTTTGGAGCACTAGTACTTAGACCTTGGATACTTCTACTTGTACTCGAGTACATTTTGGAGCACTAGTACTTAGACCTTAGGTACTTCTACTTGTACTCGTGCTTTGGGAACTTGATAGATGGACTTGCAAATAAGTAGCGTATGTACTCCTGCTTGCACCTTATAGACTTGTATTGGTTTGGTCAATAGTCTGCTTGTAACATCTCTAGTTATTATTATTACAGTTTTTATCTTTATTGGTTTTAAGGTATTCTTTAAATGTCAATATTAATAGTCAATGCCCTTCTTTTGGACTTAGGAGGCTTAGTTTCATATCAGTGTATAAATACGCGATGACACAGACATGGGCCAAAAAAAAAGCCCACGGCCAAGTAAGGCCCGTTAGACTGTTTTATCTATAAAGCTTGTTATACTGTTTGATCCGGCCCGTTAGACTGTTTTATCTATACGGCTTGTTATACTGTTTGATCCGGCCCGTTAGACTGTTTTATCAATACGGCTTGTTATACTGTTTGATCCGGCCCGTTAGACTGTTTTATCTATACGGCTTGTTATACTGTTTGATCCGGCCCGTTAGACTGTTTTATCTATACGGCTTGTTATACTGTTTGATCCGGCCCGTTAGACTGTTTTATCTATACGGCTTGTTATACTGTTGATCCGGCCCGTTAGACTGTTTTATCTATACGGCTTGCTATACTGTTTGATCCGGCCCGTTTGACTGATCTGTCCGCTTCCATGCACCTCTCTGCACGTTAACATTTTTATTTCTATTATTTCTTATAATGACATTAAGGGAGCCCACGGGCAATGGAACATTAAGGGAGCCCACGGGCAATGGAACATTTTGGGAACCCACGGGCAATGGAACATTAAGGGAACCCACGGGCAATGGAACATTAAGGGAGCCCACGGGCAATGGAACATTTTGGGAACCCACGGGCAATGGAACATTAAGGGAGCCCACGAGCAGTGGTATATTAGTGTAGTTCTAGCAAAGAAATATGTTGATGCCCATTGCCGGCTACGCAAGATGTCATGATTGTAACTCTTGGAATCACTAACAACATTTGACAACAGAGACCGCGTCATGATTGCAACTCTTGGATTTACTAACAACATTTGACAACAGAGACCGCGTCATGATTGCAACTCTTGGATTTACTAACAACATTTGACAACAGAGACCGCCGTGGCCACCCTTCCACATAAGTTTGACCTGCAGCTCCTGACCTGCGACATTGCCCTGCCTTGTTGTGAACCTAACTTCTGATATCTGTCCAACTGATATCTGTGTATGCTTGTCACAATATTAGACTTGTCCATAACCTTTTTTTTTAAACTAGAAAAAACACCTCTTGTATATCACGATGGTTCAGAAAATAGATGTGGACTTAAATTCCTTCTAAATATAAACAGTTTGTTGTTGTTTTTATGTTTTCTGTGTCGGGGGGGGGGGTCTACTCGCATAGGCAGCCGATTTTTCGTCTAAACCAAAATAATGTATGTAAACAACGTACAGAAATATAAATATAAGGTATGTACACAAAGTGCAGAAATATGAATATAGGATATGTACACAACGTACAGAAATATGAATATAATGTATGTACACAACGTACAGAAATATAGGTGGAGAAGGACAGGCAATAGGTAGGTGTGCTGTTTAGGAAACAAATTCTTTATCACTTCAATACCCGAGCTATACTTGTATCTTAGGTTTTCTTTAATGATTAAAGTGTTGAGAAGAAACACAACTTAAACAATGGGTGCAAGAAACATTTAAGGTTTGTGAACAACTTCAAGGGGCAAGTACTCATTGATAGACTGAACCAATGAGTACACTGTACAGTAGAAATACATGCTGAAATTTCGTACAATATTCACTGAATTGTGACTGAGTAATAGAACTAAATGCGTAAAATAACACTGAGCTGTTTCAATATAAATACATGTGTAGGCCTATATATATCTGATAAATAGAAATAAATGCATAACATATACACTGAGCTATTTCAATAGAAATACATCATTACATGTGAAGGCCTAGATAACTAATAAATAGTAATAAAAGTCCACACTTGAAATATATAATAGGAATACATTATTTAAAATATAGGTTGTATGAACATAAGCCATAAGTCAAAATGTAGTACACTTACCCATAAATTTATATCCAAGTTTCATTCATATTTACTGAAAAAATGAATAGATCCAAATAACTAATGTTTAATGTCCCACGTACACAACACAATACTGAATAAGATAAAATTCAATGGAGATATAAATATCTGACAACTTTCTTGAAGAACTTGGAGGAATGTGATGATCTACAGAATGAAATATTTCACTTTCGTTCAAGTTGGTTTTTTTTTGAGACGCTCGCAGTTCGATACAAACAACCATAATACAATTGTTAAGACTCCCCTGACCTAATGCTAGCAGCAGGGTAATTAGAACTGACCAGCGGTCACTCTGACTACTGAGTTTTTAGCCAAAAGAAAATAATTTCCACCCCCCCCCCCCACCTTATCAAAGAAACAGAAAGGAAAATTTTACAAAAAAGTTATGGTGGGGGAGTAAAGGAGGGGGGGTCTATTCCTTCTCCTGCTGACCACCCCTGCTGACCACAGGTCAGTTTTTCTGACCCCATCACTCAATCTTACATGAACAGGGGTGAAAAGCCAGACACTCCGCCCACGTGGCTATTCAGCGATGACCAACATGTCTGGATGGACCAACTGACAGTAGACCCCGCCCACAGGGAAAGCAAAACGTTTCACCATAGAATACCATTGCAGGACAAAGTAAACAACAATATCAAGACTGACTTTAAAATATATGTACAGTAACACAATCAAAATGTCTACAAACATAACTTAACAGATGAGATTGAATATTTATATTGATGGTTTAAAGAAAAAATATGTTGAGTCATTTAAATAATTGATAATCTCAAAGTGAGAAAATGTAATTATAAAACACTTGTATTTGGTATTTCTGGACAAAAAATATATTAAAAGTGTATGTTTGATACTATTATTACATAATGATAATATTTATACTGTTAATGTGTTGTGAAAAAAATAAATACTGGAATATGTGTATTTAAATAATACTCCAACTGATGGTTGTATTTAAATTATATTTCACTATACAGCAGTCTACATTTGTCATCCAATCAAATCTACTGTCTACGTCTGCCACAAATAAAAGTATAAATTCATAATTTCTTATAACAATGTTTGGACATTAATTTTTGGAAACAAATATTTCACGGGCCGACAAACTTTCTGTGAGTTTACTAAATTTTCTCTGTCCATTGTAGCTCATCCAGCTTGCACAACATCCTAAAGAAATCCACTCTTTGCTTATCCGCCGCTCGGGTGCAAAAAAAGCCCTCCTCCCCTCGGCCACACAAACACAGACTCCTAAAGTTTAAGTACCAAGACTGATATATTTTCACATTTCAAAAAAAAAATAGTATACATTATTTCAGGAGTACAAATTGTGAAAAAATTTCTCGAAATCTGGCACTTTGAAGTAGTCTGTAGGACTTTGGTTTTGAGAAAAGTAGTCAATAAAATAACTTTAAAATATTACTACAAGTCTGTCCTTTTCAATGTGGCGTATCTAGGGAGGTACGATGGGGCGGTTCACCCCGGGCAACATTCACTTTATCCTCTGCATGAGCGGCATTTTCACCAATTTTGTATTTTTGGCACATAAATGGGGCCGCATTATAAAAGTTTGCCCCGGGCGGCACCAACGCTAGTCACGCTATTGAACTATTAATCCAGGAAAATCTTCAATTAACTCAAATACATTCCTAGTTCCATTGCATTAATGTGGCCATTTATTTATGACCATTATTAATCCAGGAAAATCTTCAATTAACTCAAATACATTCCTAGTTCCATTGCATTAATGTGGCCATTTATTTATGACCATGAAGAAACATGAAATCAGCAATGTTATTTGTCTTCCCGTCTAACATACGCTACTACATCAACCTTCATTGCAGATTCATTTTGTGCGGCCTATGTAACATTATAAATAAAATCCCCGAAAAAAAGATGAATGGAAAAGGAAACGTTTACTTCATTTTTTGTAACATTTAATGTACAAAATGTGCTCGGAATTAATCATACAATAGTTAAGTTTATTATACAAGTATTTTGCAATATACGAATCTCTAACATAGGAATGGCATAAATTACACAATACACGAAACGCTGACTTAGAAATGTTATGTAATACACACTCAAAAAGCGTATTATAAACATAGGGCCTACAGTATACCAGAGTACTTCCTGGGTGGCCCACAGGTAAAAACGTTGCACCTGTCGGGGCACTGATACCTTATGTTGAATACTTGGTGATAAATAAAAATAACTTTAAATTATTTTCAGTTTCTTAATTACAGATGTTCCTGATATTATCAGATATTAACCTTAGATTACATCACTGACGCATCCATTACACAATTACATAATTTACATTTTTCTCAATTTGAAGTATTTTCTTCATTCAAAATTTTGTTTCAAATTCAAGATTTTGCCGCCCCGCAAAGGCTGCCGCCGACAGTTTTGCACCGTGCGGCCCCCTGATATCCGGCCCCCTGATATCCGGCCTAGGTTTAAAACAAGCAATTAAGCCTGTTCCATTCTGGACACAGGACGTGTTAGCGCATTTTCATGTTATGTATCAGTACGTTTGTT
Organism: Bulinus truncatus; assembly: GCA_021962125.1. Classification (NCBI taxonomy): domain Eukaryota; kingdom Metazoa; phylum Mollusca; class Gastropoda; family Planorbidae; genus Bulinus; species Bulinus truncatus. Next base: position 211,513 of record JAGDYQ010000068.1, read on the forward strand.
AGATTTCAGTAAATATTTGTCAATTTTGGAAATGTTTACAAATTCAATTGTGAAATGCATATATCTGTAAAAAAAAATTATAAAGACGTTTCTTTATATTTGAAAAAAAATTATTTTCTCTTAAATCTAACTACAAGTGGTTTGTGGTTACTGAAATAGGACTCATAATGGAAAACATTCGAAATTGTAGTCATTTAATCGTCCGAAAACTCCGTCAATTGTTGCATAGCTCTGATACTTTCAATTAAACTCAGAACACAAGCTTACTATTTCATTTGATGAGTTTCTTAATAAATCTTGGTGAAACTACGTGCTGCAGTATTTCGCACCAAATGAATGGGTTATTGAACGTACAAGGTGTAGAATGGGGCCATATATATAATATATAAGCCCCTTAGGAGCCTTGAAGCCCGGCCCTCAGAGGTCCTATCGCGAAATGAACTTTTGATGTACACATGGCAGGCCAAGACCTACAAAATGATATATACATCATGGGTCTAGGACTTATGGTTGCTGAGATATAGGGCGGTCCATTATTAATATAGCTTATATAGTAAAAAACGGTACTTTATAAGGCCCCTTTTACGGCCCTCAGAGGTCAGATCGCGAAATGGAAAAAAAGTCATTTCTTGGCAGGCCAAGACCTACAAAATGATATATACATCATGGGTCTAGGACTTATGGTTGTTGAGATCTAGGGTGATGACGGACAGACAGACAGACAAAACGGGGACAAAAAAAAACACCAATCTTTAATAGAATTATGGACTATCGATATGGGAGATTTCAAGCAATGACGTTGTTACAGGCCTTCTCATAGAAAATCATAGACTGTCGTTTTTAACTGTTTAATCTTAGCATACATGTTCCCATCTATTTAACATACATGTTCCCATCTATTTAGCATACATGTTCCCATCTATTTAACATACATGTTCCCATCTGTTTAGCATACATGTCCCCATCTATTTAACATACATATTCCCATCTGTTTAGCATACATGTTGCCATCTATTTAACATACATGTTCCCATCTGTTTAATATAATGTTCCCATCTGTTTAATATACATGTTCCCATCTGTTTAACATACATGTTCCCATCTATTTAACATACATGTTCCCATCTGTTTAACATACATGTTCCCATCTTTTAAATATACATGTCCCCATCTATTGAACATAATGTTCCCATCTTTTCCCACATATGTAATCATTTATCAATGTATAGTAAAAAAAAAAGCTTAAATATTTTAAAAAGAACAAAGGCTACATAGTGATTAAAACGGTGTTTATGTCCTATAGTAAGAAACCAGAACATATCACTAACGGACTGTATTGATATTCGGCCAATATTGTTTTTTTTTCCTTAATGTTACGACTGAGCAGGACATTTGAAATGTAGAAAACTCCCATCTATCCAAAATTTCGCCGTCGTATTAGTTGAGATACTTGTGAGTCGGCGGTTCAGTTTTTAGAGCATTTTCGAAAAAAAATGCTCTATTGTCCCCGTTTTGTCTGTCTGTCTGTCTGTCCGTCTGTCCGTCATCACCCTAGATCTCAACAACCATAAGTCCTAGACCCATGATGTATATATCATTTTGTAGGTCTTGGCCTGCCAAGAAATGACTTTTTTCCATTTCGCGATCTGACCTCTCAGGGCCGTAAAAGGGGCCCTTATAAAGTACCGTTTTTTTTACTAGATAAGCTATATTAATAATGGACCGCCCTATATCTCAGCAACCATAAGTCCTAGACCCATGATGTATATATCATTGTGTAGGTCTTGGCCTGCCAAGTGTACATCAAAAGTCCATTTCGCGATTTGACCTCTCAGGGCCAAAATATAAGAGTTTTTTATGTACCGTTTTGCTTATATTTTAAATATAAATAATAAAAGCTAATCAAAGGAGCGTAATCATTATTTATTTTTGTAACAGTTATTCAACATGACTTACTTCCCGTACTTTATATAAACATTCAACAATTGACGGAGTTTTCGGACGATTAAATGACTACAATTTAGAATGTTTCAATTATGAGTCCTATTTCAGTGACCACAAACCACTTGTAGTTAGATTTAAGAGAAAATAATTTTGTTTTCAAATATAAAGAAACGTCCCTCAGCGGACACAATCCCAGTGGACAAACCCTCAGCGGAACAATCCCACTGGACAAACCCTCAGCGGACGCAATCCCACTGGACAAACCCTCAGCGGACACAATCCCACTGGACAAAACCCTCAACGGACACAATCCCACTGGACAAACCCTCAGCGGACACAATCCCACTGGACAAAACCCTCAGCGGACATAATCCCACTGGACAGAACCCCCAGCGGACATAATCCCACTGGACAAAACCCTCAGCGGACATAATCCCACTGGACAAAACCCTCAGCGGACACAATCCCACTGGACAAACCCTCAGCGGACACAATCCCACTGGACAAACCCTCAGCGGACACAATCACACTGGACAAAACCCTCAGCGGACATAATCCCACTGGACAAACCCTCAGCGGACATAATCCCACTGGACAAACCCTCAGTGGACACAATCCCACTGGACAAACCCTCAGCGGACACAATCCCACTGGACAAACCCTCAGCGGACACAATCCCACTGGACAAACCCTCAGCGGACACAATCCCACTGGACAAACCCTCAGCGGACACAATCCCACTGGACAAACCCTCAGCGGACACAATCCCAGTGGACAAACCCTCAGCGGAACAATCCCACTGGACAAACCCTCAGCGGACGCAATCCCACTGGACAAACCCTCAGCGGACACAATCCCACTGGACAAAACCCTCAGCGGACACAATCCCACTGGACAAACCCTCAGCGGACACAATCCCACTGGACAAAACCCTCAGCGGACATAATCCCACTGGACAGAACCCCCAGCGGACATAATCCCACTGGACAAAACCCTCAGCGGACACAATCCCACTGGACAAAACCCTCAGCGGACACAATCACACTGGACAAAACCCTCAGCGGACATAATTCCACTGGACAAACCCTCAGCGGACATAATCCCACTGGACAAACCCTCAGTGGACACAATCCCACTGGACAAACCCTCAGCGGACACAATCCCACTGGACATATCCCATACTTTTATTACAAATTCTATTATGTGGCCCTCATTTTTATCAAACAATGTAATATATAATACCTGAATGTAAATATATATATAAATACGTTTTTTAAGTGATTTTTTTTTTCAAAGTACCCCAATAAGTTGCACTGGCCCATCGAGCCACAGTGGTCAAAAGTCATTCCTCTGTTAACTTTACATCAACAGGAATCTTATCTTACTAGGTAAAACAAACAAAAGTAATAATTTTAGCACAAGGTCAAAACTGGCCGTATCTTAATTCTACCTTTAAATCTTCACGCCCGACACACATTTTATAGCAGAAGGTAAAGCAAACAGCATAAGCAATCCTTTATTTAGGTAAAACAACATAGGAACATGCCTTTTGATAGACTGTGTTGGCAGACATGAAATCTTATAGTGACAAACATTTCCCCTAGCCCATGGTCAAGATTATATATATATAGAAGTATCAATAATATCGACTTAAATTCGATCTGAATATTTTGGGGGTTCCCGTTTGGGATTTTGTCCTACACTTGTATTACATACACTACAGTCTGACAGTTAAATGCCATTCTTATGTATTTTGGTTGTAATGTAAAGTGCTGTATACCACTCAAGGCTGTTAGTTATAATCTACAATCTTGGTTGTAATGTAAAGTGTTGTATACCACTCAAGACTGTTGGTAATAATCTACAATCTTGGTTGTAATGTAAAGTGTTGTATACCACTCAAGGCTATTAGTTATGATCTACAATCTTGGTTGTAATGTAAAGTGTTTTATACCACTCAAGGCTGTTAGTTATAATCTAAAATATTGGTTGTTATGTAAAGTGTTGTATACCACTCAAGGCTGTTAGTTATAATCTACAATCTTCCATAAAACAGACTTGCAGTTTGAGATTTTTATTTTTCATCCTCTTATTGACTACCTCAACTGAGTGAGCCTCACGTTTTGTATTGTACTTTTACAAAGACAAATCATTTTAACAAACACTAGATACAAACAACACTTATAGAAATTTATTTTTTATTTGAAATGTACTTCAATAATCATTTTAAACTTTCACAAATATATTTCTATCTAAAGAGATTTTTTTGTAAAAGAAAACTTGATCTAAACATTATCAGAAATCACTGAAATTTAGTTTCCACTTCAAAACAGCAGCTGACTACTGACAGTGTCAGTTGTTTAAAACAAAACTCATGAACTACAGGCAGATACAAACATTTCCAAAACTTCAAATTCATTTCATTGTTCTTAGTTCAACCTTTTTCTTTCTCTCACCACTTCAAAAAAGAAAGTACACATATGTTAATGACGTCAATTCTACATTGTATGCCTTGATCTATCTTTAATCTCTAAGACAAAAGGCGGAATCATCAAAGTCGGCCTAGATCTACGATTCTTTCCCGTCCAACATGGCGGTGAGACATCGCTCCACGCGCATAGTAGTCGCTGAGGAGGAAAATATTTGACTTTGAACAGGCGCCGACCGGTCAGCTGAAGAGTAGGTGCTATATACTGGTCTCTCGGACGAGAAACTACGGAGCGGACGGTAGATCGGCGACTACAGAGACGCTGGCGGAGCTGCGTTATTTTTAGAATGGGTCTGTGAAAGATGAGCTTCTGTGGGTCAAGAGTTACACGCCTGTGATTTGGTTGTGAAAAGATTTTGGCGCCATATTTTTTATCTTGAGTCGCTTTCAGAGTTTCACTGAAATAAAAATTGTTTATTAAATCATGAATAAAAGCTGACGCCCATGACTGGTTCTGGTGATATCTGCTGCACACTAACACAGACACACAGACACACTAACACAGACACACTAACAGAGACACACTAACACAGACACACAGATACACTAACACAGACACACAGACATACTAACACAAACACACAGACACTAACACAGGCACACTAACACAGACACACTAACTCAGACATACTAACACAGACACACTAACACACTAACACAGACACACTAACACAGATACACACACACTAACACAGACACACTAACACAGACACACACACACACTAACACAGACACACACACTAACACAGACACACACTGCTGACTAACATAGATTGTTCGCTTCATTTAAGTGGATTCAAATTACAAAACTTATAAAGTTTAAAATAATCATAAAAACGTTAAAAGATGAATATCTCAACAACAACACACACACTGACAATAATGAAAGGCCACTATCTCAACAACACACACACTGACAATAATGAAAGGCCACTATCTCAACAACAACAACACACACACTGACAATAATGAAAGGCCACTATCTTAACAACAACACACACACTGATAATAATGAAAGGCCACTATCTCAACAACACACACACTGACAATAATGAAAGGCCACTATCTCAACAACACACACACACTGACAATAATGAAAGGCCACTATCACAACAACAACACACAAACTGATAATAATGAAAGGCCGCGATCTCTGACGGACCCCAGCGAAGCCCCATTTTATACCTTGAATTAATTTAGCGGATCTACAGGATTTGTCAATAGAATTTTCAACAAAGTAAACAAATATGGAGGAAAGTAACGACTTCCATGTATTTATAAATAGGAGTTACTGAAGCATGTAATTATTATATTGACACAATGGCTGATTTAAGGAAAGGTTTTGAGTTGTAAAGTCCACATTTAACAACAAACTGATAATAAGAAATGTGTATGAATAAATATTTTGAAAATGGGATACGAATAGTGCAAAATGTATAAAAAGTAAAATTGTTGCAGTGATAAGAAATAAAATTAAGTGACTGAATAGGTAGCCCAGATGTGTTAAGAGATCATTGAAACACCTGGATTCCTTCTTTAAAATTTATTTCTAGCTTATTAACTCCACTGACAAACTTGATTGGTCAGCGAAAAATTCTGACCAAATGTGTTTCAAAAGCCGACCATCACATTTCTAGTTATTTACTGTTAATTGAATGGGACAATGCTAGTTTTTAAAAACAAAAGGTCGTTTATAGGTGAGTCTGTTAGAAGAGCTCCACTTGAACGGGCTTTCTATTCTTCAATGTGTGGGTCAGAACAATACCGTTGTCCTGTTGTATTGTCTTGCAACGCGCTCCTACAGAACTAAGTGTTTTCAAGCCATTCAAACAGCTGGCTTCGGCCACGGACTCATTTTTTACTGACCATTAAGGCGCCACGGTCTTCTTTGTAGGTACCATCCACTAGTTCCCTCTCTTCCTTTAGTCCACGAGTTAAAGAGACGTGAATACTGGAGAAATTGTCATTTTGTGGTCAATTCAAGTTCCAGTTAAATGTTTTTATCACGCAAGTGTCAAAAGTCATTGTTAATAAAAAGGGGGAATGAGACATTCCCTTCTAAGTCGTAGATTTAGTTGGTTGAAGACACGTTGCTACCAGTACTAGTAGTACTAAAGAAATATATTTCTACTAAGCTTGAATAAAGTTGTGTAATAGGATGTTATTGTTACCCATGTCCGTAGCGCGAGGGGCGGCCGGGGGGCCGGGCCCCCCACGTTTTGTCTGACCCTCTCTGCTTATTTGTTCTACATAGTAAAATCTATTACCTGGCCCCCCGCTATTGCCTGGCCCCTGCTGTAGAATGCCTGGCCCCTGTATCAGGAATTTTCACGCTACGGGGCTATCTATACCCTCAATGAACACAATAGACAACAACTAACTTTTAATTAATATTATAAACATCTGGGCAATATTTTTATAGTTTTTACACCGAAAAACGTTTGTTTAGTTCTCATGTGAATGAATGGTTGCAGTTGTGATGGACACAATTGTTAATATTTACAAAGGAAATGATTTTCTTAGCATCGTTAGCCCGGGAATCGAAACCTGGTCGCAAAAATGGAAATATTGCACTATACCACTACACGTCTCATTAATTAGATGATTTTTAAATAGAATTAATAAAAACATTTTTAATGCATTAAAATGTGAAATAGACCATTTTCAATGTTTATGTTTAAATTTTTACTTCCGGCCTTTATCCGCCTTACTGTTCATAGAGAGTATAGGTATATCCATAGATATATAAGACTAGATCGCTTATGGGCTATGCATAGACATATATTGTGCGGACCATAACTTTAAAAAGAGAAGAGTACAATTCTGTATAACCTGATGACGTAGTACGCATAGAAACCGAAAAGTAACCGAAATAAATAGCAGAAGACATTTTGCATTGTTTTCCTTGACAAATTTTCAAAAACTTTTTTTTTTCAATTAACTTTGAATAAATGCCTTCGTGTTGTGTACCCGGTTGTTTGATTATATTATTACTAACCGTCAAATATAATTTTTTCGGACACATCAGTAGATTTTAAAAGCGCCAACCTCTAGCTGCTGTCTAGCATGAATGGGGATTTTTTTTTTAATTAAAAGGAAGGAAATCTTTTTCGGTAAAAAATAAAGAACTGTACAGAATTGTACTCTTCTCTTTTTAAAGTAGGGGTCTCGAATACAACACTTTTTCGGTCTCTATTAAATAAGCATAAGCGATCTAGTCTTATATATCTATGGGTATATCTATGGTAGAGAGTATAGGTATATCTATGGTAGAGAGTATAGATATATCTATGGTAGAGAGTATAGGTATATCTATGGTAGAGAGTATAGGTATATCTATGGTAGAGAGTATAGGTATATCTATGGTAGAGAGTATAGGTATATCTATGGTAGAGAGTATAGATATATCTATAGTAGAGAGTATAGGTATATCTATGGTAGAGAGTATAGATATATATATATATGATAGAGAATACATATATATCATATGAGAGTTTAATTGTACATGCCTTAGTGTAATAAATATGTATGAATAAAAAAACTTATGTGTCACCTACCAAACAATTTTAAAAACCAATTTGTTGATTCTAATATTAATTTTAGATTAAAGCAAACGGTCTTTAGTCTACCTACAGCGATACAATTGTAATGAAAGACATCAACTAAAACATAAGGAATTATAATATACAGGCCATTGGATAAATTATGTGTTGGCCACTATGACAATGGGTGGTACAGACCTGGTATAGATCAGGCTATCCCGACAATATACAAATATACTCAGTTTATTTTTTACACTCGCCGCTCTTAGTTTTGTACACAAAACTAGATTGTTGTGCCCACCAATTTATTAACAATTATGACATAATATAAATAATAGGACATACAGCTGGTGAAGTAAATGACAATATAAATAATAGAGTTAATACAGCTGGCGAATTTAATGACAATATAAATAATAGGACATACAGCTGGGGAAGTAAATGACAATATAAATAATAGTTAATACAGCTGGTGAAGTAAATGACAATATAAATAATAGGACATACAGCTGGGGAAGTAAATGACAATATAAACAATAGGACATACAGCTGGGGAAGTAAATGACAATATAAATAATAGGACATACAGCTGGGGAAGTAAATGACAATATAAATAATAGGACATACAGCTGGGGAAGTAAATAGTAAGTAAGTAGTAAAGTTCCTAACGGGCCATCGGGCAGATGAAGTATAGAGTTCATCTGTTTCTATAACCTCGGTATATGAAGGGATTGTGTGGTTAGCACGACGCCCAGCCGCCTTTACTTCCCCAACTTAAAGTCAGGTACCCAATTAAAGCTGGGTGGACTTGTGGGACGACTTTGTACCGAATTTCACCTGGAAAAATTCCATGGGCCTCACCGAGGATCGAACCCAGGACTCTCAGGCCATCCGTCCCACGGGGAAGTAAATGACATAATATAAATAATAGGACATACACTAAGTCATGTATAAGACATCATGCTAATTTTTATGATTTGATGTAAATACATTTTTAATAGACGCGTATAATAGAAGATTATTTTCAGCACATAAATGTGTTAGTGTATATATTCAAAATGATGTATATTACAATGTGAATCTTAAACAAAGTAATAATAATTTGTTTCCACGGTGAATGTGACAGACAGATCAACTGGTTATGTTTCCTGGTGGACCAGCTAATAAACTCTCTACCAGTGGTGGTCTTGGCCACATAGCTGGACCTTTCAGTAGCTACAATACAACCGCGCGATTCATTCATGGAGCAAGAATTTCATCCCAAGTTAACCTGGAACAATGGCCGCTACCAAAATGTGCGAGAGATTGAAAATAAGACAATTTGTTAGCAGAACGATTCATAACTTGGACATTGGTGTTTGTAAAAACTGACCGTCGGAAGTTGACTGTTTGATCTGGTCGTGGGAATCAGTCCAAATAAAAGACACAATGACTATATAATAACAGTGGAAAATGTGCGTGGAAAAATTCTCAACTTTATTTCAACGTGTTCAATGAATCGTGACCTAGTTATTTGTGTGTTCAATGAATCATGACCTAGTTATTTGTGTGTTCAATGAATCATGACCTAGTTATTTGTGTGTTCAATTTTAAATATCATTCAAGGTGATATTGTCGGCAATACTGCATTATACAATTATAAATCTCAAGGACCCCAATCAATATACAATCATGAGTCTCAAGGACCACAATCAATATACAGTCATGAGTCTCAAGGACCACAATCAATATACAATCATGAGTCTCAAGGACCACAATCAATATACAATCATGAGTCTCAAGGACCCCAATCAACATAAAATCATGGGTCTCAAGGACCCCAATCAATATACAATCATGAGTCTCAAGGACCACAATCAATATCCAATCATAAGTCTCAAGGACCACAATCAATATACAATCATGAGTCTCAAGGACCCCAATCAATATACAATCATAAGTCTCAAGGACCACAATCAATATACAATCATGAGTCTCAAGGACCCCAATCAACAAAAAATCTTGAGTCTCAAGGACCCCAATCAATATACAATCATGAGTCTCAAGGACCCCAATCAATATACAATCATGAGTCTCAAGGACCCCAATCAAGACCAGCGGTTCCATAAACTTTATATTTTAATTTAATATTTTGTTTTTTAAGTCAATATTTTATATATATATATATATATATATATATATATATATGACGAAGGTTATATATACACAGGTGAGCCTACGTCCTACAGTATACAGGTGAGCCTACGTCCTACAGTACAGAGGTGAACCTACGTCCTATAGTACACAGGTGAACCTACGTCCTACAGTACACAGGTGAAAGTTACTAGATATAGTACAATTATAGAATTATTTTTATAATATTATTGAATTATAAGAGTACTATCATTTTAAAAATAGCTATTTATGTATTACTCAAATACTAAAATAGACTAATTTTATATTAATTTGATATATAACAGATATAATACTGACTACTTTATTACTTTATAGATATGCAGAGATATTTTTCTCAATACATCAATGTAATTTACTAGTATTGACAAATAAATTAATATTTCAAGCAACACACGCCATGTATGTTAGCCATCATTCCTTCTTTTGGTTCGGGCCTTGATGTCACTTGGTGGTGCCGTTGTTGTACAGTCACAGCATGCAGGGGCCGTTGTTGTACAGTCACAGCGTGCAGGGGCTGTTGTTGTACAATCACAGCGTACAGGGGCTGTTGTTGCACAGTCACAGCGTGCAGGGGCTGTTGTTGTACAGTCACAGCGTGCAGGGGCCGTTTTTGTACAGTCACAGCGTGCAGGGGCCGTTGTTGTACAGTCACAGCGTGCAGGGGCCGTTGTTGTACAGTCACAGCGTGCAGGGGCCGTTGTTGTACAGTCACAGCGTGCAGGGGCCGTTGTTGTACAGTCACAGCGTGCAGGGGCCGTTGTTGTACAGTCACAGCGTGCAGGGGCCGTTGTTGTACAGTCACAGCGTGCAGGGGCCGTTGTTGTACAGTCACAGCGTGCAGGGGCCGTTGTTGTACAGTCACAGCGTGCAGGGGCCGTTGTTGTACAGTCACAGCGTGCAGGGGCTGTTGTTGTACAGTCACAGCGTGCAGGCCACGATGGTGACTTGTGTAAAAAACAAGAGTACAGCTGTCATTGACCTCATAGTTGCCTCTCCTGGTATTGAGAATAGAGTACATGGTGAACAAAGTACACAACGAGTTTTGAGAATAGAGTATATGGTGAACAACGAGTATGCATTTATTTATATAGTAAATACAGTATATAGTGAAACAAAAAAAAAACAGTCATATAGAAAAAAAATTGCTAATTCAGAACAGAATACAGACAAATGTAATAGGTTTCATTATTAATACATGTATATCTAGCAGACAGAGATAAAATAAATCTATACACGTTTCAGACAGACATTTATTAACTTAACATTATTAAGATAGACGTATATCAAACTTGAGTTGAATATATTGATTTGTGTGGATTGCAGTGTGTATATGTGTACAGATCTTCATGAATCTATCATCTTCTATGGAAACCATCAAATATATTTTATAACAGACATCTACGCCTTATCTCTGTGTAGCTTAGTCTGAGTGTGTACAACTATTGTCTATGTGTACAAACTATTGTCAATGTGTACAAACTATTGTCAATGTGTACAAACTATTGTCTATGTGTACAAACTATTGTCAATGTGTACAAACTATTGTCAATGTGTACAAAATATTGTCTATGTGTACAAACTATGTCAATGTGTACAAACTATTGTCTATTTGTACAAACTATTGTCTATGTGTACAAACTATTGTCAATGTGTACAAACTATGTCAATGTGTACAAACTATTGTCAATGTGTACAAACTATGTCAATGTGTACAAACTATTGTCAATGTGTACAACTGATGCCAATGTATACATACAATGTGTACATTCACAGTACATGGTTTCGATTCACTGGAAACTCTAACTTTCTCACGTCGCCTCCATTTCACTGCTCAATGTCTATTGTTCAGACTGAACTCTGAAATACAAACCCAACAGCCAAGTCCTTAGATACTGTGGCCGTAGTGTGTTACCTCCCATTGTAACTTACTGATCTCTACTGGACATCAAAGAGAGGACTCGCAGGCCCGGCTCCGTGCCTCCCTCCAGTTACACAATGGAACGTGTCAATAATTGTACTTGGGTGTGGCTACTAACTCGAGCTTATCTTCTTGACGGTGGTCATCCGACGTTTAAACTGTTATTGCCGGACAGTGGTCAGCGGGACTGAAGGAATATACCAGCAGATAAGATCAGGTCATCATTGATCCTATTGACCTGCATGTAGTCTGACTGCTCAAAGTTGTGATGACCTTTAGAGATACAACTGGCGGTACATGGTCATCTCCAAGACAAACCGGCTTTCTTTTCTTTCTTCTAATTGAAGAACGGTCAAAGTAATAATCTTTTCTTTTAACATTCCGAGACATGACGTCATCAGAGATGTCAGACAGTCTAGGAGTGTATGCATGTGTGTGTGTGTGTGTGTGTGCTTGTGTGTGTCGGTGTGTCGGTGTGTAGATTGAAATTTGCTGGTTGATTGATATTTAGAACGCGCCAAACTGTATACAAATAAAGACATCAACATTACATTACACCACAGATTAGATATTATACAGATTGCGCAAGCCTCGTTTTGAAACAATCTTTTTATCGCCGCCACTAATGATATTTACACTCTATTCATTGAATAGAAATGTCTATTATATAAAGCTCCTAAAAACACACGAACTAATTCATTAAGTAATACATTACCGCTTTTTTATATTTATAAAGCAAATTGAAAGCTATTTTACTCATATTTCATGTTTTGAAAAAAATAGAAAAGATGTGTCAATAGGTCTGTGTGTTTTTATGAATGGAAAGCGTCATTGGAAACAAAAGCGAATAACAACAGTGGCGCGATAGTTTTAACACAAAACCGAGGACTATTTATATAGCGATGCGCTATCTGTATAATATGTAATCTGTGTTATAAAACACCAGTAAAGTAAATCTTAAAGTAAAAAAGTGTGGCAAATATTATACTAAGCGTTAAAATTGCATGATGATATCATACGTCCTAGTGTACACGACTCTATACTATAGTGTACACATCTCTATATTATAGTGTACACCTCTCTATACTATAGGTCTATAGTGTACACGTCTCTATATTATAGTGTACACCTCTCTATACTATAGGTCTACAGTGTACACGTCTCTATACTATTGTGTACAAGTCTCTTTACTATTTTGTAAACGTCTCTATATTATAGTTTACACATCTTTATACTATAATGAACAAGTTTCTATAATATAGTGTACATGCCTCTATACTATAGTGTACCCTTTTCTAAACTAATATGAAATAATTTAAATATTCTATACCGATGTTACATAGTCTATACAGACGTTATGTTATATAGTCTATACAGACGTTACATAGTCTATACAGACGTTACATAGTCTTTACATACGTTACGTTACATAGTCTATACAGACGTTAAATAGTCTTTACATACGTTACGTTACATAGTTATACAGACGTTACATAGTCTATACAGACGTTACATAGTCTATACAGACGTTACATAGTCTAATACTTGGCCCGCGGGTAGGATCAAACAGATAGAATGGGAATAGATGGAAACTCTCGACTCTATTCCCCATACAGTACATGGAAACTCTCCACTCTATTCCCCATACAGTACATGAAAACTCTCGACTCTATTCCACATAGAGTACATGAAAACTCTCGACTCTATTCCCCATACAGTACACGGAAACTCTCGACTCTATTCCCCATACAGTACAAGGAAACTCTCGACTTTATTCCCCATACAGTACATGGAAACTCTCGACTCTATTCCCCATACAGTACATGGAAACTCCACTCTATTCCCCATACAGTACATGGAAACTCTCGACTCTATTCCCCATACAGTACATGGAAACTGTCGACTCTATTCCCCATACAGTACATGGAAACTCATGAATCTCTAAAATGTCCAGTCATAGCTAGCTACTTTGGCGCCCTGTGGAAAGTACAATTTCGGCACAATTTTTCTGATCTGAAAAGAGCAAAAAATGTCACTTTATTTCGGTGCCCTATCCTAGCTCGGCGCCCTGTGCTGTCAAACCGTCCATACAACCCTTCCTTTTTTTACTGCTTTCATTTATATCCAATGAATATGAAATGAAGATATAAATCACACACGAGCAAATTGTCACTGTCACTATAAGTCTGACAATGGTTTACTTCCCCGTTTCCTGTTCTGTACAGAGATTCTCTCACGCAGACACAAGATATGAAAAGAACTTAAAATAAAAAAAAAATCAATGTACCTATGTCATTATGTGGTGAGGTCAGATTGCGTGACTGTGACCACGTGACCACAGATTTACCTGTTCTCAAGACATATGCCGTCCCTGGCAACTGATGTCAGACACAAGGTAAAGAGAAGAAGCAGGAAGTGTCATGGGGGAGTTGGCAGGGGACTTAACCGTAGAGTATGTCAGTTCAACATGGAAGGTGTTTCCGATCCTGTTCTGTACAAGTCAAAAAGACGTTAAGAAGAGGAAAGACACAGAACTTGATGGTCTATTTTTAACTTCATCTCCATCAATGAAACAAGAGAAAAAGGAGGACAAAAGTTGACATCAAGGGTTGTCAAGCTAGCACCCAATTAAAAATAAATCAGTCATGACCAAGGTTAAGGTCATTAGTACCTGCTCGCTTATGTCAACTAATAATGTGAACACGCACACATAGGCACAAATTAGCTTATGTCGAGATCATAATGTATTTTTTATTAAGGGTTACCAAAAAAGATTGTTTTAGACAAATGTTTATCAACTTGCCAACTATCCATTGCAATACATTGTTGTTGTTGTTTATTATTATTTTAGAAGCACATTACGTATTCATAAGCTATATGGGACACGTATGTACCAGCCTAGGTTTAAACTGATATACGATCACATTTGAACATCTCCTAAAACATTAACGGCTGGGAAGGGGGGGGGCAGAGAAGCAGAAAGACTTGGTAATATTTCCTGTTTTTATTTTAAATTTCCTTTTTTTACTTCAACACATTAGTTTTTAAAAAGACTAGTTAAAGGGAGACAATCAGTTTCAAAGATGATTTACGACATGAGTGATGTCCTCCTTGCAATTACCGATGTGACCATTGTACATATGTAGTCCTTCAGGGATGACCACAGACACAATGGTTTCTTCCTGCCCTCCCGTTAAATCACTTCAGACGTAAGCTCCCTTTCTTTGGCTGGGCCAGTCATAGAATCTAATTTGTATAGACTGAGCGTTAACATCCCCAGCTATTAGTCAATCAGAAAGGAAATGCTTTAGACACCCCCGGTCTGTAGTGTAAGAGTGGGAGACACCTAACACCACATCAGTCCCGCCTCTTTTAATCAAAAGTGTTCCTCGGAGTCATACGGCCAGATAGCCCGCCTGCTAATGAAGCATGTCCTAGAGCTAAGATCGTTAGGGTTAGGTTATCACGTGACTGTACTTGATCGAGTACTTCTCCGGCCGGATTATCTCCCCACTTGTCGCTGCAGTTGATGGCCAATAATTCAACAACCTGTACACCGTCATGTAATATGTCAAGTGGCTCTCAGCAACTGTTGTCATGTTTTGTTGTAATGCGGAACTTGTGCACACATGACTACATATATCGGATGCCTTGATAGACGTTGTTACATGAAAATATTCATCCAAAATAACAATTAAAAATAACCAGGGAAAAATTAATCAAAATATTAGTTATGTGTTCTTCACTGGTGAGACTCAGCTTAGTTGTGTGTTGTTCACTGGTGAGACTCAGCTTAGTTGTGTGTTGTTCACTGGTGAGACTCGGCTTAGTTGTGTGTTGTTCACTGGTGAGACTCAGCTTAGTTGTGTGTTGTTCACTGGTGAGACTCAGCTTAGTTGTGTGTTATTCACTGGTGAGACTCAGCTTAGGTGTGTGTTGTTCACTGGTGAGACTCAGCTTAGGTGTGTGTTGTTCACTGGTGAGACTCAGCTTAGGTGTGTGTTGTTCACTGGTGAGACTCAGCTTAGGTGTGTGTTGTTCACTGGTGAGACTCAGCTTAGTTGTGTGTTGTTTAAATGTGAGAAATAAATCAACTCAATGAAATTGATAAAGAAATTAATATAAAATTAATTGATAATATGTTTTCCAAACTAAGCTTCCCATTAAAGATACTTTACTTCTAACTGAAGACTTCGTACTATTAATACATTTTGGTCTTCAAAAAACATAGCTACCACAAAACACCGTCTCTTCATAGAAATGTATTCTAAAAAAGGTTTCATGGTTTATAAAAGTTGGCAGTTCCTCAAAATATACTAAAGGTTGTATAATTTGTACTTTGTTTAAATGACACATGTCGCCATATTACCAATGGATGCTATCGTTGCTATGGGGTCATATGAGTCTATGTATGTCTTCAAATTCTACATCTTCCCTCCCTCCCGTAGTGTAAGAAATGTTCATTAAAGTGTCCCCTACAGAGAGGTAGGTCTGGTATGTATCCAGGATCGTTGTTGCTCCCTCACCCAGCTCACCCTTTCACCCCAGGTATAATCCTGGTCTCTCTGCTTGTCGTCTGCTAAGTACAAGTGATTTCAGGCGTCTTTAAATGACTGTGGTGACGTGAGCGTGGTTGGGTGATACATCACAGTCTCGTACACCCTGGTATGCCAGCAACTAATCTGTTACGTGTAATTTTTAGTTTCTCTGTGGATGCTGAGTTGACAGAGATGAGACATCATAGATCCTGTTTGTCATTATAGGTCACATCATAAGTGACATCATATGTCATGTATGCCATCGTATGTCCTAATGACCGCACTTCCATCATAAAGCCTCAAGCCCATAACTTGAAACTATGACTTTACTTCTGATCTATACGTACAATGTGTGAGAGAAGATTTATTTTTGGAAGTAGCGAAAATAAACCACTAGTGTAAAAAAAAAATATTACATATATTTATCAATATCAACAATTTATAAACAGGATGTTTATAACTTATTGATATTGACTAGGTCGATATGTATTGGACATCAGGCTTTTAACTTGTTGATATTGACTAGTTCGATATGTATTGGACATCAGGCTTTTAACTTGTTGATATTGACTAGTTCGATATGTATTGGACATCAGGCTTTTAACTTGTTGATATTGACTAGTTCGATATGTATTGGACATCAGGCTTTTGACTTGTTGATATTGACTAGCTCTACATAAAATATTTGTATACATTTTTCAAAAATTATTAGGTGTCATATTTAACATATTAATCCTATTTATTAACACGATGTCAAAATCTCGGCATTACTTTTTTACTGGTTGAACTGAATAGATAATCTTCTTACTATTTATATCACTAATGTATTGTTCAATCATCTAGAAACTAAAATGATGTTCAGACATCAAGTTTACAATGTAAACCATAAAAATAATCTGTGATGTAAACTAAATAGTTCAGACTTCAGTGCAATGAGGTTGTTGAGGAGTGAAGAATGTAAAGAAATATTGAACAAATCCCTTCAACTTTGAATGTCATGTGACATATTCGGCATCATTTATTTATTAATTTGCAAGCATAAATTAGGTTTAGGTAACTTAAAATGTTTTTAATCGTTTAGGGCTAGTGGCATATTTTTTGTTTATTTAAGAGTAAACCACATTTTGTTTGATGGTAAACTATTGATTGTTGCTTAATTGACAGTAAACCATTGTTTGTTGTACCTATGTGAATTATGACTGTTGTTTGCATTAAGTTTATAATTTTTTTAATTGCAATGTTAGTAATTTGCTTTTTAAAAAATAATGTTTAAGTACATTACTTGATATCTAGCTGTGAGTCAAATTGTTTGTTGTTTCAAATATGTGAGCATGTTACTTGATGTTAAGTTTGTCTGTTAAAGTGATAGTTGTTTTATTGTGAGACATAATATATATCTTACTTTTGGTTTTAGCTGTAAATTATAAGTTTGTAAGCTAATTACTGTTGTTTATAACATCACACATTGCTTTTTGTGAGTAAGTCACGGATGGTCCTATTGAATTAGTAAATCATTCCTAGATGCTCACACGGAGAATCATTTGTCTAGCTTTGCCACTCACTTGGACTAGTTGTCTGTTAAAGTGATAGTTGTTTTATTGTGAGACATAATATATATCTTACTTTTGGTTTTAGCTGTAAATTATAAGTTTGTAAGCTAATTACTGTTGTTTATAACATCACACATTGCTTTTTGTGAGTAAGTCACGGATGGTCCTATTGAATTAGTAAATCATTCCTAGATGCTCACACGGAGAATCATTTGTCTAGCTTTGCCACTCACTTGGACTAGAAAGACTCCCGACTCCAAAGAGAGCTAATCTCCAGCGGTCATCCTTCACTACTCACGACCATATGCGCTTTACTTTCCTGGGATATTGACCTCATGGGAGCTCCCGCCGCTGGAGCCAGACTCCGATCTCCGATATCAGGCCCAGTAGTGGAGTAATTAGCTGTCTGACACTGTGCTCCAGTGACTCTACGTTAATGTTAACCCACAGGAGCGAATCAACTTTTATGTTTCCCATTACTTGGACACGTTTCAACACTGTGTTAGTTGCTGACATTTTTATTTACACCATAGCCTACATACACCGATGCATGCACTACCGTGTTTAACTAAACCATAGCCTACATACACCGATACATGCACTATTGTCTTAAACTAAACCATAGCCTGCATACACTGATACATGCACTACCGTGTTTAACTAAACCATAGCCTACATACACCGATACATGCACTATTGTCTTAAACTAAACCATAGCCTGCATACACTGATACATGCACTATTGTGTTTAACTAAACCATAGCCTACATACACCGATACATGCACTATTATCTTAAACTAAACCATAGCCTGCATACACTGATACATGCACTATTGTGTTTAACTAAACCATAGCCTACATACACCACCGATACATGCACTATTGTCTTAAACTAAACCATAGCCTGCATACACTGATACATGCACTATTGTGTTTAACTAAACCATAGCCTACATACACCGATACATGCACTATTGTCTTAAACTAAACCATAGCCTGCATACACCAATACATACACTGTAGTGTTATATTACACCATAGCCTACATATAGTATTGATTAATATTTACACCATAGCCTGCTTACACCAATTCATACACTATTGTATTACACTATAACACCATAATCTGAATATGTATGTGTGTCTGATGGCATATACCAGGTGTGTGGCTAATAACGTATTACCAATACATTGTGTTATAATTCATTTCTTTACTTACTATACCTGCAGCTATATTTTATTTCTTTACTAATTTACCTGCAGTTATATTTTATTTCTTTACTTATTATACCTGCAGCTATATTTCCTTATCGGACGATATTTTCCCACACTGCCACTCCAGTGAGGGTCTGTGAGATGGTAGCCGTGAAATACATTCAACTTGTACCACACAGGTTTGTTCTCTACTGGAGACTTCACAGAAATTATGGGTACAGCATTTATCAATGGCTGTTGGATATGTAAACAATGTGTAGTGAATGGACTACCATATAATGAGAACCAATGTGTCAAGTTGTTAGTGATGTATTGTGTTTACGTGTAGGTGGCTAGAGACAATTGATGCTATCTCAAGTCAAACATTTTCAAACAAAATGCTTTATTACTATACATGTACAACGACTGTATAAACATAGTGTTGAATGATATAGATGTACAACGACTGTATCTACATAGTGTTGAACTATATACATGTACAACAACTGTATCTACATAGTGTTGAACTATATACATGTACAACAACTGTATCTACATAGTGTTGAATGATATCGGGAAATAAGAGTATGATCGACTATTATGACTTGATGAGTTCAAGAAATTAACGTAATAATGCCATGGGGTAGGGGCATGGGGAAGGGTGTAAGTTTATCGATTAATTCGACTGTAATTTCGATATCGATGTCTACATTCTCGCGACTCATTACATTCGACCCCCCCCCCACCCTGGACCACTGGTCACTTTCTGACTGTCCGATTTCTTTTTCCAACTCTCGTTATTAATTAAAGAACAGAGCCATTGGGTAAAGAAAAAAATAAAAAAGGCTGACATGTGTTATCCTTGGTATCCAACAGAAGATGCCAACATACACCACCTTAACCCGGATATACTTACATAATTGTCTGCCACGCGATTCACTCAATGGCCTAATTGGAGTCCCGCAGTAAACATTGCTGTTTCCGTGAGGTGAAATTTGTTTCATTCAAATCTCGAATTGCACTCTTACAATGGATCGAATTTATCACAGTATTTCGGACTTCATTATAATAATAGTTCTAGTGGGTTAAACCCTTTAATATTTTTTTGTATTCATGAACAAAAGAAGAAAACTTTCGGAGAGAAATGTAAATAGGCGGGCGTGTCTAAGTGAAGAATGATCTAAGTAGATATATGTAGTGGGCGTCAACCAAGATAGGCTATATGGTGTCATCCAAGATATATGTAGTGGGCGTCAACCAAGATAGGCTATATGGTGTCATCCAAGATATATGTAGTGGGCGTCAACCAAGGTATATGGTGTCATCCAAGATATATGTAGTAGGCGTTAAACCAAGGTATATAGTGCCAACACTGTAAGAAATATATGGAGTAGTCTACACAGATAAACAATAAGCAAATATAATTAGATATTATATATATATAAATAGATTCTTTAAGTACAGTACTGACCGTTGGCTGTTGAGCACTTTGTCTTCCATTGGTCTCTTAACAATGGAATACCAAAGCTTGAAGATAATGTATAGATGTTTTTTAAAATACTTTAATTATGTCTATATCTATGACTGTATTGGTGATACAGTTATAAATTGACATATTATTTCAATACAGTATCAGTGGTACAGTTTAAGGATATCATAGTTTTAACAAAAACCGTACTCGTGGATGGGAGGCAACCCAAACATTTGTCAGAGCCTCTGGGGGGGGGGGATGGGGGGGAGAGAAGGCACCCGGCGCTACACAAATATTTGGATCTTTTTATTGTGCTGCAAATTAGAAGCCCTTTTGTTAAACAGAATCATTTTGCTCAAATTGCTGATAGTGATAGGTGGAAAAGTACAAATTAAGATTCAAAAATTAAAAATAAAATAAAATGTTATACTCTATTTATAAGAGGGGAACGTAGCGGGCCTAGCGCCTGGAGCCCAGTTTTACACAGATTTTTTTTTTAAATAAATAGCTTTCCTAAACAAAAATAATAGGGAAAATTTTTACCCCAGTCTGTAATTGTTATTTTACCCCAGTCTGTATTTGTTATTTCATCAGCCGAAACAAAGTAGCACTCCTTTAAAAAACTACGGAGCACCAAACATGTCCATTATGAGCTTTTTATTTATTATTTTTAATATTACAGCAAGCTAAATTCCTCAATTTGTACGGTGCTAAACACGACTTGAGATGATTAAAGGCTTGGTGCCGTCAGTGACAGCGTCAGAGAGTGCCAAAAGGTCAGGTACTAGCCTAAAGAGGTTAGCGCTTTAAGATATTTTGTACTGTAAAAAACTCAACCCAGGGCAAAGTCAAATGGGGAAAACAGCGTCACTTATCAAAATATTATGTTTACTGTGTGTTTTCTTGGCCAACTCTGGCTAAAGACAATGTGTTTTCTTGGCCAACTCTGGCTAAAGACAATTTGTTTTCTTGGCCAACTCTAGCTAAAGTCAATGTGTTTTCTTGGCCAACAATCTGGCTAAAGACAATGTGTTTTCTTGGCCAACTCTGGCTAAAGTCAATGTGTTTTCTTGGCCAACAATCTGGCTAAAGTCAATGTGTTTTCTTGGCCAACTCTGGCTAAAGTCAATGTGTTTTCTTAGCCAACTCTGGCTAAAATCAATGTGTTTACCCCAATGGGCCCCTGAGGACCTCAACTGTACACATTTTTCAAGTGACACAAGTTAAACGAACGTTATGGTATATATAATTAAACGAACATTGTGGTATCTGTAATTGTCAGCGGAATGCCGTAGTCCAGTGTTTCCCAAACATTGGACCATTGTGTACCTCCCTAGTAAAAAAAATTCGACCATTGTGTACCTCCCTAGTAAAAAACATTTGCATATTTTGTTTTTACAGTCATTTCATTGTTTTCACTTTATCCAATTAGTAGGCTAGAGTTAAACAGTTCATTTTGATTTAACTAACCAAAACTCTGTTAAATTATCAAGTAAAAACAAGTAAAATATAAACCCTTCATAAACTTATTCGACACCTTTCATGGCACAGGACATGTCGAGAGAGGATCTTTTAATAAAGATCTTATTACAGTGGTTGACAAGTGACAGTCAGGTCCAACAAAAATAATCACGGCTGTTCCTATTGGATTGCATGTAGGTGTGAGAAGTCAATCTTTAACCGTTATCAAACCTTTACAGTTAAATATATGAATGTTATCTGTTACTGCAGCTGTACTCATCATATAAGTGTCATATTGAACAGGAAATGGACATCTGTTCTTACAATGATAAAAAGGGGGTTGGGGGGGGGGGTCTTTTCCTGTGTGGTTCGTACAACCCCCTCCACCCCTCAGCAGGGAGGAGATAATTAGTGAAGAATGTTATGGATGAACTATCCGTACTGAAGTATATTTCATTAACTGAAAGGTTTATGGCCCTTGAATACATCTGAATGTCAGTACTGAATGGGCTGGACACAGGGCCAGACAAATACTTGATGGGCTGGACACAGGGCCAGACAAATACTTAATGGGCTGGACACAGGGCCAGACAAATACTTAATGGGCTGGACACAGGGCCAGACAAATACTTAATGGGCTGGACACAGGGCCAGACAAAATACAATTGAAAGAAATTTCGTCTGTAAACTACGTTGATGCAGATAACAGTTCGGATACCAATAAACTAAGAGGTTAGCTTGATGCAGGTAACAGTTCGGATACCAATAAACTAAGAGGTTAGCTTGATGCAGGTAACAGTTCGGATACCAATAAACTAAGAGGTTAGCTTGATGCAGGTAACAGTTCGGATACCAATAAACTAAGAGGTTAGCTGGATGCAGATAACAGTATCAAGCCACTTATTTCGTAGTGTATCCATCTACCAATGACGTGTAGTGTATCCTGCTATTTGTGATAGCGTATCCATGGAAGTTTTATACTAAGGTATGCTGGCAAATTGAAATCATATTATAGTTCGGTATAAATGATAATCTTTGTGCATCTTATTTTAAATTATTGAGTTTGTAAAAGATGGACTACATTAGTTAAGGCCCCTGGTGCAGATGAAAACTTTAGGTCGCTATAAAATCAGAGACGGAACAAATAATAGAAGTCTCAAGTTTGCTTTTTTTTTTTTTTCGAGCCTTCCAGCAGAATATTGTTAGATTACAAAAATAAAATCTTGTTGGTAAAACAATTTTATCAATAATTGCTTAAACTTTATTTATTGATTAAATCTCATGTTTTTTTAGCTAATTATTTATTAATGTAGTTTTTGTCCAAAACTCATAGGGTCCATAAAGTCAAGTCATCCTCGACCAGCTCGTATCTGAATACATGTACCTCATACTTTGTCTTTTAACTGATGCTTAAGTGCAGTCATGTGCTCTTCTAGGACTTTCCTGCCTCTAGACAGGCGTGGATTTACCATTAGGCAAACAAGGCACGTGCCTAGGGCACCAAGATGGCTTAATCTGGCCCTGACTCAGGCACGCCGAGAGGGGGGCAGGGGGGGTCATTGCCAGGGGGCCCGCATCTGCAAGGGGGCCCGGCCGCCCCGACCATGTTAATTTTTTCACGACGTATTGTTTATTAAGGGGCCCGCAATGATGTCATGCCCTGGGGCCCTTGTTGGCTCTCGGCGCCCCTGCCCTGACTCTAGGTAATTTGTATTCTTGTACCTGCAACACTTTCACTCGACTTCTAATCTAAATGACCTACAACTCCCCCTCCATTTTTTTTACTGTCTTTCATAAAAAAAAACTATCCGTAGAACTGTATAGTAAAGAAAGTATAAAGAAACACGATAACTAACTATGGTATGAGTTTTAGTCTATTACTGAGTACTTATTGAATCACTGCATCCAACAAGAACAATATTGTTAAACAGCCAGCATTCAGAGAACCAGCGACGTTGTAGAAAATTGAATTTGTTACCAGGATAATTTGTAACCAGGATTGTTTTACCGGAAGTGACGCCATGTACACTAGCAGCATCGCTCCAATGGACACGCCCATGTTAAGTAAATATTAAGATTACATTATCAGGTATATGGGGGAAAGTAAAAGATAGCAACGAAGTTCTACGAGCGAAACAAAAGTGATTTTTTTAGCATCACACATTTTCAGTGATGTTGGTTTATGTCATTCAATTGACCACCGAAATCTTTAACTCTGGCAACAATTACGCCTGCAGGAAGGTATCAATCAATTTGTAGACTTGACGCTCAATGCCCATTGTACAAGTGAAAGTAACTTACTGTTTAGTACTATGTATGAACAACAGTGTTATAAAGTAATGTCCCTACCGTTCTATTTGTTCATCTATCCATGCATGGCTGCCGACAGCTAATGTATATATATATGAAACATTTTGTTTCAAATCAAGTTCATTTTGGATAGAGTCGGATGACCATAATAATGGTCAGTTAATATTTGACCCCAGACAAATTCCTCGATCTGAAGTTCCTCTGATCAGCACCATTCTTATAAGAAAGTGGTGGCGAACCTATTTGGGGTTGCGTGCTAAAAAAAAAAAACCACTTAGTTGTAGCAGAGTGCCAACACTCCAATTAAATTTAAAGGAAGTGGGGTCCATGTCAACTCAACCAATGGTTTTCATCTGACCCCCTCAGATCTTCCTGAATTTTTCAGGGCTTGTTGTACATTCAAAGTTGAATGATTCCTGAAAATTTCAGGCCATTTGGTCAAAAACATTCTGAGATATGATTTTTTTAAGTTTTAAGGGTAGTCGCGAGTGTGCGTGACATTTTCATTTTCGCGATATTTGAACGTGAATATTTCAGTATTTTTATCCTGAGTTGAATGATCTCAAGTGTAGCTTGCATACAGAATGCTCTAAAAAATATTTGACCCGGTATCGCCAAGAACCTATAAGACATGGAATAATGTTTGTTATACATTTACTAAGTACCATATATGTGTTTATTATTTTGATAGAGAATTCCTGTTAATCAATAATGTCCGCTGACATTGTGGGCCCCTTTAAGCATCATGGTCGTCCATTTTTGCGCACAATGCGACCCCCAGATGATCATGTTGACAGTAATTCACACTTTTGTGTTGACATGGAATGACCTAGTGATATTTTAGTCGCGTGCCGACTGATGAGGCTCTCCGTGCCGACAGTGGCACGCGTGCCGTAGGTTCGCAACCAATGTTATAAGTAAATGACCTAGGAGGTTTAACAAGCCAAGGACCATTGGTAAAAAAAAGCCCGAAGTGTAGCCAATAATTGGCGATTTTTTCCCGCTATTTTGATCGGTTTCCATTGGACATGTAGGAATTTTCGCCTTTAAATTTTATCTAGCCTAATTAGTTAAGTTAAATGTTAAACGTATAATGAATGAGTTTATTTTTAATATATTTCTTGTACAATAGCATTTAAAGAGAAAACTTTTTTACTGCTTAAACTTAATTTCTTTGTAAAAAAAAATTCTCGTCAATGAGATATTAATTTTGATAATACATCTAGAGCAGACAATTATAAAAGTACCCATAATAAATGTCACGTGTCTGTGTGTCTGGATGTCTGCTGAGGCCGCCTCTAGACATAGTTAAGTTGTTTTGTTTATTTACATGAAGAAGATTGAAGTGTAAATAAAAAAAAAACATAGATTAGTGTTTGTTATTAAACTATCTTCACCACTTATTTGATCATATTAATTATACAAACAAATGAAAGATAAACACTTTAAAAATTATAAGAAAAATTAAAAATATAAGAAAACCTTTTAAAAAAAAAGTTCTTTTATTTCAAATGAACTAGATTTGACTAAAATTAACAGAAATAGTATGGGCTAAATAAAAGCGTGTGCGCCAGAGATAAAGGAAATAATTCATGCATTTTGGAACTCAATCATTTTTTTAGTTACTGACATTTTTTTAGACATAAATATCTAAGTATGGCGCCTCTAAACGTTGAAAGATGAAAAAAGGTTTATGTTATTATTTTAAAATATATGCTTTTGTAGTTTATTTACAAGTTTATTGTATAAAAGCTCTTACAAGTTTAAGGAACTTTATGTACAAAACTGTCCGATATCGTTTATCATTGTCAACGTAGCCATGATCTCATTCTAACATCTTTAATTACTCTCTGTAGACCTTCAAGCATCATACATGTAGTGATATTACATATGCACCTTGCATTCAGTGCTGTTGCTCTTGATCTCCATCTCTAGTTTGAACAGGGCGTTTTTCGCTTTTCTCATATGTAAGAGGGTGCAATACAAAATTAACCTAAACAGGGCGTTAAATTACTTTGCTACTAGTCAGGGTTGGCATTTCCACCGCTTTAATACTTGTTTGTATGAGCATAGGATGATCCCGCGCGCCACTAACGCTAGTTATGCGGCTGACCCAGGGGACGCAACACCAACAATATTTCGAAATAAGGATTATCTCAGCATTTTATACACATTTGTCACCCATTTTTAATAATAGGCCTAAGCTTAAATTCAGAAAAATTAAAATCGTATACACCATGCAGTTTGAATGTAAAAAATTTAAGTTAATAAAAGTAGACTGTCTCCTTAAATTCTTTTACTGTTTGTTCATTGATAAAAAAGCGCGACTTTGTTTACTAAAAGTAGTAACAGGAGATAGGAGTGATAGGACTATGCATGCGCATTACGAAAGCGGAAATTTTAAACTATTTTTACTAGGCCGAATAAAAAATTACGATCTTCAATGGAATAGCAGGGGCTACGCGGACAGAGCCTTTTAGGGCTGAATTCGAAGTGTAAAATTATTTTTAAAGGAAATTTATTAGACTGTTATTAAAAGTGTGTTCATTTTTGCGTAGTATTCAGTCATTTTCGCTACAATAAATTGAGTATTTAGCTAGAAACATTTATTTTTTTAGAAGACAACCTCCTCCCGTGCCCATGTGTTCAGCTAAGTTTTAACACCGGATGTTTTTTACTATCCTCGAGTAGTTTGTTTTACCCCTGTTCAATCTAGTGATTGTCGGATATGAATGTTTAAACGTTCTACTGGTGGAACCTTGGAGAGAGAAACCCATTTATTATTTCTATATTTTATTACGGCAAGGGTTTTCAATTTGGCAGACTTATTAGTTGCATTTAAAGTCAAACTGAAGTTGTGGGGATGGCACGTGAACAGATGCATTCGGAATTGTTTCAAACAATAGCGGGGATTTTAGGCGAGACTGAAACCCAAGATTTTATTCTCCCAGTTGGTGCACGACCATGGGCGTCGCTAGGAATTTTTCCAGAGGGGGGCAAAATACGTTTTTTATTTTAACTGACAATGCCATACAAGTTTATTTCTTGATTAAATCCAAGTTAAGTATATCATTAATTATTTATATTGACATAAATAAATGTATTTGAAAATTCAAGCATTTTGACTACAAGCACAAGCATGTTCCGATTTTAATTTTTAATTTTTGCATTTGGTAGCTTGATTTGTCCTTCGAAAATGTTTTTTGCATTCAGGTTTTTTTTTAATCTGGCAACTCTTGGTAGTTTATAATCGTCTGCCAATTAGTGAGTTTTTAAATTCATCCTAAATTAATATGAAAAGATGGATATCAGAAATTGTTGTACAGGCTCTATTAAACGAAAAGTAGAGCAATTGCGGGATTCCGAAAAGCCGTTATGGGAAGATTTTAGGCGTCTGCAGCATCTGAATAATCATATGCATTGAGGACAACAGTACAAGTTCAGCAGCCAGACACAACTGAAGAAACTATTTCTTATTTGATTGTCGCTGTCACTTCTTCATTTCCTAAATTGGATATAGGAAGGTATGTCTTGACATACGACCTTTCAAATGAGTTGAAATTGCTGCTGATCCTTGATTGCTGGACCCCTGATAAAAAGTATGATTTTTAAAGCTGACAGTGTTGGAAACAGAGGTTTTAGATATTCTTGGTTATCAGACTATTCATCGTGGGTTGTACACTCGCAAATGTTAAAAGGAGGTGCCTTTTGCAAATTTTACGTGTTGTTTCCACAAAAAGTAATTCCAGGAGTTCAGGGGGCATTTGTCTTCAAACCATGCACACAATTTAAAGATTTCATCGAAGATGCATGTAGTCACATGCAAAGCACATAGCACAAAGGCTCTGATTAAGGATGCAAGCTATTTTGTTGCATTATTAAAAGCCAAAGCAGTTTCTGTAGATGAGCAGTTGAACTCGTCATTTAGAAGACAAATTCAAAAAAATTGCAACAAACTGGGTCCCACCATTTCTACAATCCTTTTTTTTTTTTTGCGGCATGCATGATTTGGCACTTCGTGGAAAAGAATCACATACTGGTAATTTTTACGACCCGTTAGAGTGTTGAATCTGGAGATGAAGTTCTAAGTAATCATTTGTAAATTGGTTCTTGTAGTGCTAAGTGCATCTCGGCAACTACACAAAACACTATGATCGAAATGTGTTCGTGAAGCAAATAATTCAATTGCAATTTCTATACTTACGTGCCGACGAGACAACATATTTCAGGTATTGAGCAGATGTCACTTGGTGTTAGATTTGTCAAAGAACACCATCACTACAAATTCATTAGAATTTGGATTAGATATGACAAAGCATGTTGGTCAAGGATAAGACAATTGTTCTACAATGGCAGGTAAAGTAGGAACAGTTCAAGCAATGATTCGAAAAAAAAGACCCAAAAGCAGCATTTGTACATTGCAGTTTACATAAACTTAATCTTGTCGTGAACGATTTAAACAATGTGAATGCTGTATGAAACACAATAGAAAAAATTATGTCAATTACAGTGTTTTTCTGAGAAATTAATCAGTGAAGAAAACTAATTCCTTTGCCATTTGAAACTAGATGAACACATAAATATAAAAGCTTGCGGAATTTCGCTGAAAATGTGACAGAAATTGTTAAACAACTGGAATATTTAGAACAATCTTGAAAAAGTAAGCAAGTTGCACATCGGTTACTTTGTGCTTAAGAGGTTAGGGTTGGGGTACATTTGTTGTTTGTTTAGTTCTTATACACAAATATTCATCAAACCTAGAAGCTGTGACCCAAAAATTACAGTCAGTACATTTAGATTTACTGGCAGTACAAAAAAACATTAAAGAATTGTTGACTACATTGGCTGTTGATCGACAGAATTGTGATGAGAGGTATACGGAAATTTTTAGTTCCTAAAGGTGTTGCAGATGACATAGGTGTCGACATTCAACCTCCACGACAAGCTGGAAGACAAATGAACAGGAAAAATGCAAAAGTTGATTTGCCTAAGGATTATTCTAGAATACCTGTTTTTACACCCTACCTTGATTCTATTATATTAACTGGAATATCGTTTTGTGTAGAAAATCAACCAGCATTTTCCCTTTTAGTTTTGTATCCCTTTTTGAAGACAAAACTAGAAAGACTCGCATATTTGGATCAAGCCGGGGCTATCGCTGATTATTACGCATTTGACAATTTAATCGAGGAGATTGAAACCTTGTATGATATATGGAAATGTAAAACTAGTTAAGAGGAAAAACAATGACTTTTTGTGAGGTTTTAGATAAAACCAATTTTTTTCCCATGATTAAAATGGCTTTTTTGACAGCATTGACTTTACCAGTAACAACATGCACAATTGAGAGATCATTTAGCATTCTAAGACAAAGAAAAAATTAAAGAAGATGGTATCAATCGATTTGGACAAATACCAAAACGTTTACAATGTTTGTTCCAGAATAAATAGTTGAAAATTACAATATAACTGCTGTATCAGTGCAATTTATAATTTTTTTATTAGTATAGTAACTGTTTGATACTGAAACCATTCTTTTTAAAATTACAATAATGTAATAAGTTATACTTGCGGATATAATTCTTTTTTATGCGTGTTACATGAACATGTTATTCAATGTAATAAACTTTCAGGAAATTTTTCCAAAATGTGTGTGTGTGGGGGGGGGCAAATAAACTTTCAGGAAATTTTTCCAAAATGTGTGTGTGGGGGGGGGGGCAAATGTGCACGACCACCTCTGTTTGCTTTAAAACGAGTTCCAGCGCTACTTGCTAACCACAAAAAAAAAACAACAACCAGACGAATCTAGCATGTCTGTGCACAAGAAAATCAACTGCTTGTGATTGCAAAATGACTGCGGCCTTAAAACTACATTCGAGACATCTCTGCCAATGTTCTGCCACATTAAAGTCATAACGGAATACCTTGAGATAGCAACCACAACGCTTATGTTTTCAGACATCCTTGTGAAGCGGGTTCTGCAGTAACAGCAACCAAAACAACTCCTAAGGCTTTAAGGTCTTTCTCCACTTCCTCCCAATGTTCCCTCTAAGCTGCGAACTTGCGCACGCGCGCAATTTTCAGAAAAAAAATTATTCCCCGCGCACAGAATACAATCTGATGAAAATATTACTTCAACTAAATTGCTTATAATATTATTCTCCAAATTGGCGCCCAAATTTTTTCGAAGTTCTAAAAAGTTGCACAAGAAATTTGTTTACCGCGCAACACCGCCAAAAATTAGAGGGAACATTGCTTCATCCAACTATCTGCTTCTCATTGGGTATTGCCTTATATATTGCTTTTGGACCTCTGTTGTTTTCCATTCATTCTATGTGCCCTACCCACCTCAACCTATTCATTTTGATTTCAGCTGTTATATTTGGTTCTTCGTACAGTTCGTACAGTTCTGAATTGGTTCAAAGGATCAAACCATTTTTCACTGAAACTGAGGTATTTTCATCAAATAATTAGGAAAATGTATCTTCTGTCTCTAAGAGAATGTATTTTAAAAGCTTTTCTTTAATTTTTCAGCAACAAAACTATAATATTTTTTATGAATGATCTGAAAAGAGACACTTCCCTATATCCAGGCCATTCAGTTCTTAAAGAAGCATAATGTCTGGATGAGAATTAAATGCAGAAACACGATTACAAACCGTGTATGCTGTCCGAAAAATACTTGATGTAACTTTTATTTGATTTTGATGCTGAATTTGCTATAAGTTCTCAGTTTTGGATAAACTTTCTTCAATCAAGCGTTTTTCTTCAATTAATTTAATATTTGCACAAATTCCACTTTAACCATATTTTGTAGTTTTATCATTGAAATTTTTTTTTAATTTTGTATGTTTTAGTATTTATTTCAAGTATAGAAAGTCTTCCAACAAATGTTTTCTCTATTCGCACAAGTTCAATGCAGTGCAAACCTAAATCTTTAACTGAAATGCAATAAATACATATTACTTTTCCATTAGCAGTGCTTGGAGCCATGGTCTCTTTCTCTGTCATGTCTTAAATCTTACTAGTGATAGTCCATTACGAAAAAACTCGTCCTTTTTGTTTTCTTCATTAATTGTTTCGTTAAAATTGTTATTGGCATTAAATATATT
Organism: Bulinus truncatus; assembly: GCA_021962125.1. Classification (NCBI taxonomy): domain Eukaryota; kingdom Metazoa; phylum Mollusca; class Gastropoda; family Planorbidae; genus Bulinus; species Bulinus truncatus. The sequence continues at coordinate 243,217 of JAGDYQ010000068.1, forward strand.
TACGAATTCATTGCTTGTATTTGGGAAACATTCTAAACTTTTTTGGTCGGATACTGATGTAATGAGTTTCAGTTATTTGCCCAATAATAACTTTCTTTACACCAAACAAAGGACTTGTATTGCATTTTACTATTGTGGTATGCCCATTGTCATGCCAGATGTATATATATACTCTCAAAATATCTGCAGTGGCTCGCACAAACACTTCATCACACCAATGTCCATTTAATCTTTGGCGTTCTAAATATAATGTAAAATCTTTATAATCTGCCCGAATTAGAAACGATTCTTCAATGCAATTTGGATGGTTTTCTAAAAAGGTCACGGCATTTTGTCGCAGCCTCCGAGCATGTAGTTGCTGAGGTCACCTTTTTTTGGAAGCTTGAAAATGTAACCTTTCTTCCAGCCTGCTGAATGTCTTCTTCGTCCCAGATCCTCCCAAAGAGAGAGTATAGCATCTCTACTGATGTATTCAAATATGCCTTTAGTGCTTCTGCTGGAATGTCATCTTGTCCAGCTGATTTTCCATTTTTCATCAAGGTGATGGCTTTCCTGATCTACTCTCTTGTGGGCTTTTCGCAGCTGATCGGGAGATCCACTTTGGATGGTTCAATGTCTGGGGAGTTCGGCGGTCTGGTTTATTCAGGAGTTCTTCAAAGTGTTCAGCCCATCTGTTTAATTGTTGATCTAAGCTGTTTATGGTTTTTCCCTGCTCGTCTTTCTGGCTTGTTCATCTTCCCCGAGAGTCTCTTGGTTAAGCTGTATAGCATTTGTATGTCTCCCCTATAAGTCTCCGCTGCCAACCCCTTCACATAGTTTTTCTTGTCATCCCGAATACTCCTCTTCACGACCCTGTGTGATTCTGCATATTCTTCTTGAGCCTTGCCCTTTGTTGCCCTGGTTTTACTGTTGTTGACTGCTGCCTTCTTTTTTTCCTGTCTTCTATCTTGTTCAGAGTTTCTATTGTAATCCACTCCTTCTGGTGATGCTTCTTTGGACCCACTGTCTCTTGGCATGAGGATCTTAAATTTTATTCCACTTTCTGACACATATTGTGTACACTATATTCCCCTTCAACCAATTCTTGAAGCACTTCATATTTATTCTTCAGCACTAAGTTGAACTGCTCTTTTGTTTTAGGGTTTTTCAAAAGGCTAATGTTGTATTTGACTCTTTTGTCTGAATGCTGTTGAGAATTCTCTTTAGTTTCTGCTTCACTCTTGCTACCACAAGGTGATGGTCCGATGCTACGTCTGCCCCACTTTTCACTCTTACATCTTGTAATGATATTCTAATTTTTTATTGTTGCAGATATGATCGATCTGGTTCTCAGTTGTGTTGTCTGGAGATAACCATCTACTCTTGTGTATCCTTTTGTGAGGAAAGATGCTGCCCCCGATGACCATATTGTTTAGTGATTAGTGCTCTCTCTAGTTTCATTCATCACCCCAAGAGCTTGAGTGCCCATGACTTGTTCATATCCAGCGTTGTCGGTCCCTATCTTGGCGTTGAGGTCTCCCATGAGGATTGTGAGATCCTTGTTTGGGAAATTCTCCATAATCTTTTGGAGTCAGCTGTAGAACTGATCTTTTTCCTCTTCGTCGCGCATAACACTGGATTATATCCGTTTTGATCTTCTTCTTCTTTGTACGGAAGGAAGCAGTTATGATCCTGGGGTCGTGTGCTTCCCACCCAATCAGTGACCCCTGTGCCTGTATGGACAGCATAAGTCCCACTCCCTGTGAGTGGGGTACGTCATTCTCTTCATGTCCAGAGTACAGCAGCAGCTCTTCTGGTATAAATCGTCTCTGTCCAGCTTGTGTCCACCTTGTCTCGCTGATGCCTAAGATAATTAGGTTGTTTTCCCTCATCACTGATGCTACCTGTGCCATCTTTCCTGCCTCAAACATGATCCTGACATTCCATGTACCGATGGCGATTTTCCTGGTTGTCAGAAGTGTAGTCGGCTATGTGGTTTCCTTTCGGCTTCCACCACAACTAAGCTTCATGAGTCTTCGTGATGAAGAACCTTCTTCTCACAGGACACACATTTCTGATTTCTCTGTTGCTCGTGTTTTTGTAGCAAAGGATGTTTTTACAGGATGGGGTTGCTAGCCCCACGCCCAACCTTCCTCCTTTTTCAGCCGGGCTTGGGACAGTCCTTGGCGGAGTTATGAAATTTCTCAGTACCGGGGATATCCCCGGCAGTAAATCGAGCCCTGATCCAATAATATAGAAATAAATTATCACATATATTGAAACCAATCTCTCTTAATCGTATAAAAATATCAATTCTCATTTAACAAACATTACACTCTATGACTCTGACTATCTCTAGAACTTTTTCTTCCTCTGACTCCTCTTTTATGACTATCTTTTTCTGAATGGTGGCACCCTGTGCTGCCCCCACCCCCTCCCATAGTGACGCCACTGCTTTCTGCTATGATATTAAAATCGTTCATTTTGGTATCACACCTTTGTTGGTGTCACCGTGAGATCGCGCCTCCCAAGTGACGCCACTGCGCCAAAGCAGTTGCAATTTTTTTCGCTTTTCTCATCTGTAAGAGGGTGCAATACAAAATTAACCAACACAGGGCGTTAAATTAGCTAGCTATATATCTGTGTACCTTTTGACGTAGCTAGGCGAGGATGCTCCGCCGCGGCCGGCACTTACTTTAGTACCAGTCAGGGTCGGCATTTCCACCGCTTTAATACTTGCTTGTTTGAGCGTAGGACGATTCCGCGCGGCACTAACGCGACCGACTGGTTAGAGAGATAACAAAGGGGCGCAACACCAACAATATTTCGAATAAGTAGTTTAAGGATTATCTCAACATTTTTTACACATTTGTTACCCATTTTTTAATAATAAGCTTAAATTCAGAAAACTTAAAATCGTATACACAACACAGTGTGAATGCTCACATTTTAATTTAATAAAATATCGAATGTCTTCTTTTTAAAAAAAAGAATTGTTTGTTTGTTCATTGAAACTTCATTGCTTGAAATGAAAAAAAAAAACAGCGCGCGTTTGCGAATTTGTTTACAAACAGGAGATAGGAGTAGGAGTGATGACTACGCATGCGCATTACGAAAGCGGAAATTTTAAACTATTCATTACTCTAATGTAGCCATATACAAAAATTACGATCTTCGATGTAAACAATAATTTACAGTATTCAAATTTATTTTGAATTTTTTTATTGTGTTTAGATGACGGATACGATCATTATCTTTCATTAATAACTGACTTGGAACTATATTACTAACTGTTTGTCATGTTTAGGTAAGTACTCTTGGCCGTGTTGCAACTTAGTAGGCTTGTTCTCATTCTAAGATTAAAACTGACATTGTACACGATTGACATGAATCATAAATGCTGTGTAATTTAAAATGAATGTTATTATTAATGTCAGCATTACATACACTGGGGCATAATAAATAGCTTCGGTATTAAACCGATTTGGAAATGATTCGACTGATTAGTGATTAGAAGTATTTTAAAATTCGCACTTGTTAGAAGACCAAACGTGACCATTATATTAGGGTATAAGGAACTGACATATTTAAATTATATTAGGGTATAAGGAACATGACATATATAAATTTTTTTTTTTTCAGAATTTTTTTTTTCAGGGTTAGGGATAGAGATAGATATCAATTTGCGTGAAAATCCCCGGAAACAGAAAAAAAAATAAACGTTTGGTCGACCTTACATATGCTAGTAGTCGACCAAACGTTTGGTCGAGTAACAAGTGCCTTTAAAATTAGCACTTGTTACATGACCAAACGTTTGGTCTTTGTATTTTTTTTACTTCGTGTACCAGCCGTAGATAATATTGCTCCACACCCTATCCCTAATCCTGAAAAAAAAATAAAATTTATATATGTCATGTTCCCGTTTGGTCTTCTAACAAGTGCGGTAGGAATAGGAAAGGCACTTGTTACATGACCAAACGTTTGTTTGGTCTTCTAACAAGTGCGTTTAAAATTTGACATCATTATCAGTCATCATTAGGGCTGTACCGGAATCTTATTCCAGTTCCTGTTAAGCCGGATTCCGGCAGTTTTAACAAATCCGGTTCCGGTTAAAATGTGCCGGATTTAAGCCGGATTTCTTTGTTGTTTGAAATTTGTAAGAATTTTTTTTAGCGCAACATAATTTTGAAATATTTAGCGCAATACAATTAAATTAAAAGAATAACTTACTTTGCTTTTTTAAAACTACAATAACGTTGATCACTTTTAGTTCTGTTTGTAAGTAAAAATATATTAAAAGGAAGATTTGAATCGTATTTAGTCTAGTAGTAATACGACACCTTACCTTCCGCTACTTTTGATTCCGTGTTTTCTTTAAACTAACTATATTTAGCTATAAAAGTTTAACTTCTTTAAAGATCAGACAACGATCTATTTTTGGGTGTTTACAGTTTAAAAATAGGTCAATAATTTATTTTTCTGCAAATTTTTTAATTTAGTGGTTTTTGTCACAATTTGGATAAAATTCCTCGCATATTTAGATAAATAACTTGAAGATACATTTTTATTGAACATTAAAGTGATATTGATTTAGATTTGAAATGCATTTTAATTTTTTTTTTTATGGGAAATAGTCAAATAATGATTTAAATGAAAGTATGAATGAAATAACACGGTTTGGTGACGTCACTATGGAAACTAAAGAAAAATAAGCTATCGGGTGGTGCCAAAGTATATATATTTACATATTTTTGGAATTTGTTTATTTATAAACATGCTTATTATACTTTCCAAGATGTGTTACCCATTTCTTTGATTGTAATAGAAATAAGTTAAATTAGGTACAGCCTTATTAAAATATATTTTTAAAACGAAGAACCTGTTATTTTGACAGAGTTATCTTTCTTAAGTCAAGATTGGGGAAGGGGGTTTAGTCACAGAATCAAAGTCTTCAAGATCAAAATGGTTAATACTGTTTTTTGCTATCTAGAACTAAAAAACTAAATTTTTATTCTATTTTTCATCCTTATATCTTTTTTGCGAGAAATTACTACTTCGTTCGGAAGCGTTACTATTTACTTTGGTAAAATCCGGTTCCTGTTCCAATTCCGGCAGGATTCAACTATTAAATCCGGTTCCGATTCCTGCAGGATCTAAAAATTACAATCCGGTACAGCCCTAGTCATCATTCATCTGTGATTCTTTGTTATTGAAGACAATGAGATTGAATATGTTATGGATCACATACACATTATAGTTGAACATAATTTAAATTTTGAATTAATTGATTTATATTATGTGTGCTTAAATTAAGCTTTATTTCTTAATTTGTTAAAAACTAAAAGTACAAGTTGTAATGACAGTAATTTTGAGTAATGATGATTTTTTATTCCTGTAGAGTGTAGTGTAGCAGCAGGGTCTCAAATAGGGATTGTCGGTTTTTAAAAACCTGCTGCGAAAAACTGTTGTTTTTTTTGTTTTTTTTGCAGAATCTCGAAGTATTCGACAACTAGTTTTTTTGGGCTTTAAAAGCTGGTTTTAGCCTAGAACTTAGCAATTAGCCAAAGGTAGTGGCTACGGTTCGGTAGCCACTGCCTTAGCCAAAATGTTGATAAATTCCACTAGATTACAGAGAAATCTGTGAAACTATGTGACTTTCCTGTGAATTCGCTCGTCAGTCCTACCCATTTCTATTGTCATTGTTGGGAAGTAATTCTGGTGAGATACTAAAGAGCATGTGTGACCACTGTTCTTGGGGGATTTGAGGATTGGGGAATTGGAGGAATGTTTTGAAATGAGCACTTGTTATGGTTTTATAGATGGGGCTGAGCAGAGGTGTTTGTGTACTGTCACAGAGAGAGAGACAGAGATAACAGTCTATCCCTTTACTACATAATTAACAATTCTTTTTTACCTCAACAACCTTGAAATAAATTTAATGATTAAATCCTTTTCATTATCATTTTTTGTTTTGTCAAATTATGTTAGCTTTATATATTGAGCTCTTGTACAAAAATTAATTAATTTGCTTATCCTTAAAATTTCCAACACTTTGAGTTAAACAGAAGATGTTCACCATGAATAAAAAAATGGAACCATCCATACAGTTTTTAATAACTGATTTGGCATGCCGAATGTGGAAGTTGCTGGTTTTACAAAGAAATATACCCACAAGATACTTAATTTTTTCTTTATATGTATCTGTGAATTCCTGTAAGGATGAGATATTTATCTCTTAGATCCTATAAACCACTTTGGGACTTTTTTGTTGTGCCCTTCTTTCATTCTCACCAATATTGAAATAGGTTTTCACAGAAGATGGAACCTGTAATCCTCAGGTCGACAAGTCAATCATTTTACCCCATGACCATCCGTCTTGTTTTTATATGTATAGATTTTTTTTTTATTTCTTTACAGAATGATTAAGATCTAAAAGATGAATTGTGACAAGTCAAAAAGAGAAAAGTAAGCATTATGTTTCAATTATTTTCGGTTATAAGTAGTTTTTTTACGTTTTGAAAATATATTTAAGTGTAAATGATATATTTGCAGTACTGGGGACTGTCCATACAGATACAATTTATAATAGTGCAATGTAGAAAAATTTCACTTTTGATATAAATTTGTTTGAGAATGATTGTAAAAAAAAGAGAAAGTGATTACAGATTGTAAGAGAGGTAACTTTAGTGTTTTAGAATGAGGTGGTGTTTCCTGATTGTGTGAGAGGTAACTTTAGTGTTTTAGAATGAGGTGGTGTTTCCTGATTGTGTGAGAGGTAACTTCTGTTATAGAATGAGGTGGTGGAATTTTATGCAGGGTTGAAAAAAAAATAAATGAGGAAGGTTCTACTTATTGTGTTCTATTTTCTACTCAGCAGGAAGTCTGATAGCAGGCGCTCATCTGTAAGTTACTTTTGATTTTATCATCAGACTAAGGGATATGGTCAAAGCAGTTTTTATTGTTTCTATTTTTGTTGTGATAAACAGGTTGTAAAGTTTGTAACCAAACTTTTTTCTTTCATAAAATTCTTAAAAGACAAGAGCCACATGTAGAATAGAGTTTAAAGATGTAAAGTATTTCATATTTGACTGTAATAACATGAAGACATGAGGATTTTTAAAATTATAAATTATCATACCAACTATTTCTTGCTCTAGTCTTTTCATACGCGATAACTCTTCAGATTTTTTCTTTTTTTTTTCCTTAATCTGGAAATAAGTTTATCCTATTACCCTATCTGTAATAGTGAATGGATATATAATAATATCTTAATAGTGAATAAGAAATATTCAGTATTTCTTGGTGATAACGATTGACAATATATGATGAATCTTTAAACTACAAAAAATATTTGATAACTTCCCTATTAGACCTAAACAGATTTTTTTTTTTAATTTAAAGGATGACATATCTTTAATATTGGGTTGCTTTTTTTTTTCTAATCAGAATTTTGAAATTGATGGACCCTGAAACTTAGTGATATTAGTTTAAACTAGTAGCCTTGTATGCGATCAAGTAAGAAAACTGAATAATTTTTTTATGCTTCAGAAATTTCTGTTGTATAGCCCCGATCTGTCACATCAATATGATCCTAAGAAAGTATTGTTGTCTTCTTATCTTGCCTTCAAGAGATTCACAAGTGAGGGTTGATTAGGATTATGGTGAAGTTAAAGCTTAACCTCAAATGAAATTGATACCAGCATAGTATTTGGTAAATAAGATAATTAGGTCAACTCAAGCTTACACAATCTGTTATTCAACTTTTCTTTATATCATTACCCCCCAAGTCTGCTTTGGCTAATAAATCTTTAAGTTCTAATCAAAATCTTTTTTCATAGATTATAATAACTAAATTTTAACTTTTCCAAATTACATTTTTTTTGTATGGCTTCACACCATTAAAATCTTTTAAAATACAAATTTCATTCAAAATAGTCTTATTTTATAATGGATCTTTGTTTTTGTAGACACTTTAACCCATTGCCGTGGCACAGCAGTAGTGATGAGAGCTCTAGTACAAATCATGAAGGTTTTTCACTTATGGTGGTAAGTGGTAAGTACTAAAAGATAGTTAATGTGCATTTTATATGTAATTTTTTATTTATAGTTTATTTGCATGAGCCATTTGTCAAAACAAAACTCAAGAATGTGTTATTTAGTAGATTTTGCAGTGTTATGTGTTTCATGTCTAATCAAGGGATATCCTAGTACATGTATTATAAAGGTCTCTATCTTTTTTTCTTTTTTTTAAATAAAGGATAGTGAGGAAGTTTTCCAAGGACAGCATACAGCATCATTCCCTCAACCATTACTTAATATTGGCCACCAGCCAGAAGAACATGGAAATATATTTCCACAGACTCTAGATGAACCATTGACAGAGTAAATTATCTATTAGTTTTTATTGATTGGATAATAGTTAAATTCTATCTTTAGATGATTGAACTATAAATGAAATGAATTAAAATGACTTTGCAATTATTCTTGTTTTTTTCTTGATTTTTATTTTCAGTACTGGTCATGCTAAAGAAACAGAAAGTCAATCAATGCAGAATAATACAATAATATTTGGTGATATGAATGAGTCAGGCTGCTCCATGGAGACTACAGCCAACATCTCAGAACTTTCATCTTCCTTTGGGGAATCTGCCCCACGTATTCTTGAAGAGAAACAAGAAATTATTTTTGGACCAATTTATCATCCATCTGTATCTGAAGTTAAACAGCCTAAAATCTTGGATAATCTATTCTCATTGATAAAAAAATCTAAACCTGTTGAAGATTCGATGGATATTTCAGATGATGTTGCATGTTCTAAGTTTAAAAAACTATCAGTCGACTTGGGGGAACAGTCGATTGAGAGGTTACTAGATGGTGAAATAATAAGTAAAGATGTTCGTAAGTCTGCACCATTGGATGGGTTTATTAAACAGGAAATTGAATCAACTGTGAAAGAAAGTACAGGACTGTGCAACTTGACACAAACTAATAGCCTGCTCCCTGTGACAGAAAACACTGTTACAGACAAAGAGGGAAGAAAAAAATCATTATTAAAAGACATGTCAGCAGCTCTCTCTCACAAGAGCACTTGGAAAAATGAAATCTACAAATTTTGATCTCATATTAGGCCAAAAATGTAAACAAAGTAGAGATAACTCTGTTCCCAGCAATAACATAATTCTTAATAAACATGAGAGTAGCAGTGATACACAACATATAACTTCATCCGATGTGAATAACTCTTCTATGGGCAATTTAAGAAACTTTGGCGTATGGTCTCATTGTGAAAGCCCAATAAAATCTTCTCAATGCTCCATTCTACTAGCTAAAGACATTTTGAGTCCTGATCAACCATCAGAAAGAAGAAATGGTCAAGATGGGCTTTCCCCTTTACCAGAAATTTTCTGCAACACTCCGACAGTGGCCATAGGTGCAATTAAATGTAAAGCTATTGATTCTCTAGATGACTTTGATGGGGCAGAAATGATTAACAACCAAGAAATGCCACAGTTAGCTAACATTGTTGATGATTCATTCAGTGGTAAGAAAGTACAGTACAAGTCTTAATATAATTTATTATTTCTTCATTGTTTTGTCTGTGATACAGATATTTTCCACCTGATTCACTAATGCAGTTAAACAATCAAAAGTTATTACATGTACAGTGAAATGCTGTTACATGCAGGCTTGCGGAGCCGCAACATTTTTTCCGGCTCCCACAAATTTGACGGCTCCGGCTCCCTATTAAGGGAGTATCACAAGAGACAAAATGTTTGCAATTGTGCCACGCAAACATGCCGCTGATAAAAAGTTATGCAAATTTTGCCACATTCACCCCCATTGTCAGGAACTTGAAAAATATACGCATTGTCGGTTTTACTAAAAATTAACTGTTTCAGTGCATCCAGAAACCTATCATTATTTTCGACCGAGGTTTCACTAGTCGCCATTTTCATAAGTAATAAAAAGTTATTTCAATGATCCAGTTAGCAAATAGTAAAATGATACGTTATTTAAAATATTTTAAAGACTTCAGTATTAGTATTTATTATTTATAAATTCGAAGTGACTATTCAGACCCCGTCCCAATAAAGTCTGATTATTATTCGGACTCGTAGCAAATATGCACTTAGTTTAGCTATTTAAAAAATTTATTATTGTTTTTTTTGTTTATTTTATGATAATTCTTTGAATTGTATGTACTCAGTGGCTAGGGTTCCGGCTAAGCGTACTCTGTATTATTTTTTTTTGGGTTACGTCTATAGATGTGCGCATGCGCGATAATCGTAATTATTTGTATAACATTTCAAATTGTAGGAGGCAAAGCATGAAACAAATTTGGAATTTTAAAGCTAATAAAAATTCTGCTATAAAAAAAAATGGGAGCCGTAGCCTCCAGATTTTTTAGGCTCCGGTTCAAGAAAAAAGTTTCGGCTCTGCAAGCCTGGTTACATGTATAATGAAATTAAAAGGAACTCCCCATTTTTGTAATCATTGCATTTAAATGGAAGGGGGGGGTGCATTATTTTTTGTTTTATGTCTTGTGTATACTTATGTTCATAATTGATATAAATGCAAAGATATTTAAACCTCTATCACCTGCTTTTATTTGTGCTAAAAAAAAGAATTTGTTGTGTCTATTAATATATGTATTAGGGTGCCAATCAAAAAAAAATTTTGGAGTTTTTATCCTGCCACCCCCAAAATGTGTTAGTAATGTTATAAGAATAAAATTGGCAAAATTTGAATGTATTCTAATAATATTTATTGGTAGCTCTACAGTTTTGCAATAAACAGTGTTTCGCGACATTACCATATGGTATTTGATAATCATGCTGAAACACAAAAAAATGAAAAAGTTATTTGAAGCACCAGAATAGTAACTTTCAGAATCTTCAGCTAATAAACATAAAGCGTCAATTCAACATAGTTCAGACTGAAAGATCACTATTCACTAATTACGTGTCTTCAAGTCCAAGTAATGATATTCTAGCTGCCAAACCTGGACTCACAATATTGGTGGATCGGACGATCCTCACTGGTTTACTAGACACTTCAGGTGGTTCGGGGAGTTCATCAGGATCATCTGGATCACAACCATCGGTGCTCTTAGCCGCTGTGTCACTGTCATTGCTGGCACTAAGCTCCATCTTCTTTGCCTCATGTTGCATCCGCTTAGCCTCCTTTTCCTTACGATATTCTTGCTATATGCGCCTTTTATGAGACCTTTGTTCTTTCCGAGTTAGCACCATATCCACCGGACCCATGCAACCATGGCTCCCTTTCTCTCTTTGTGCTTCAAGAAATTTTATATCTTCAGGTACCTGCATCTTCGTTAAAGCTTCAGCATGTGCAACATCAAACTTTCAGTAAAATGGTGCTACTTCTGAGTATCTGTTCTGCGGGATACATTTTTTCTTATTCCAACCCATGCTGAATGGAGACTTTATCTCGGCAATTATGTGGCATTCTTTGCGAACTGAAATGCGTGCCTTATGCCAGAACTGAACAACTTCTTTCATTGTCACTGTGGCACTAGCAGTAATATACATTGGATTGACATGAAAATATAAATAAGTATAACAGAAATTATATAAATAAGTAACAGAAATTGTCTCTGGTTTGCCTTGTATGTCAAATACAGACATTTTTGCATATAATATAAAACGAGTCCATTGAGCTACCTCTAAATATATGAAACTTGGTAAAATTACTTAACATAACAAAAGGGGGTGGGACAATGAAACTTAAAAATAAAAAAAAAAATTTCCATATCATTGAGTGTCACCCTAATATGTATACACCAATAAAGGTTACAGAAATCATTTAATACTGTATTATCAAAATGTGATAAATTTATAAATAATGACTTTGGAAACTTACCGAGTGGCAACAATAAGCATTTTTTCATTTGAAGAACATAGGGGAGTCATCAGCAGTAATATTTATAGCAAGTTTTCTTGCACTTAATAAAAACTATCAACAAGTTCGGTTGAAAAATTTTTCATTAATATGGTATTATTTTTTAAAAAATGTCATCTCGGTTGTGAAAATATCGACTAACAATTAATTATATGTCGCCCGCGGCAATTGTCAGCTAATTTTGGGTCCCTTACCATCTCCACTAATTGTGACCACTCTGATCACACAAGTGCTCTCTCTAACTGCTGTCTTTTTTTAGCAGATTACTTTATGGAATCTATAAAGGAAGATGTCCCTGACTTGTTAGGGATGACCTCTCCTCTCTTGGAATGGTTCTGATGCCACCAAAGGGTCTCTCATGAACTGATTTTCCAGAAGATATTTAGCTTAGTAGCTCAAGTCTAACTCAAGTCTTACTTAAGTCTAACTCAAGTCTTACTCAAGTCTAATTCAAGTCTTAGTCAAGTCTAACTCAAGCTGACTTAAAAAAATGAAATAGGCAAAAAAAAAAATTCACCAAAAGGCTTATTTTTTCCCCTATATTGAAAGTAAGAAATTTGTTATGAGGATGGTTTTTAACAGGCATTATATAAGTGTATGGGGAGTGACTGAAATTTTGTTTGCAATACTATTAGTTACACTGTAGTTCATAACAACATTTCACTGACTCTGCCAACTATGTCGAAAAACATTATGGTAGAAACAAAAATAACAATATTAACATACTAAAAGAAATTTAAATAGCAGAAACAAGCATGCAAGAAGATTGAGTTTTAAGTTTTCAAATATAGTTCTTGGAAAATTCCTTGTGATAAATAAAATGTTATTTAATTATTCTTGTTGCACAACTTTCATTACATTAAAATATGGCATCAAAAAGTCTTTTTAAGGCTGTTTTGTAATTAGAATTATGACAAGTTATTAAAATCTGCTACATTTTTTAATTTAAGAATGAAATCCATTGAACAAAATGAAAATATTTCATTGTCTTTATTGTCAGACTTTATTGCAATTAAATTGAAATATTTCAAACTTTTGACAGAAAATCTATCCACTGATGAACTACACACGTTATAAATGAAATAGTTACTAAATGAAATATTGCAGTTTTTTTATAAAATATAATTTAAAATTGTCAACTTTCTGTTTTGTCAACTCAGATTAATTTGAGTGTAATGTAATTGTGTGACACAAATGTGTGCTTCAAGTAAGAGACTGTTGTAAGATACAAGTAGTTTCAATCTAAGCATAACTTAAAATTAATCAATGGTTAAATATTGTTTTAATAGCTAGAAATTCTTATACATAATGCATTATACTTATTGACTGCTTATTTTTACTATGTAACTTTCAAAATTACCATGTTAAATTATTTTTTCTAGGAACCTACTTCTCTCAGTGATTTTTTGGATTCTTTTGGGATCAAACAGACTAGAAATGATAATTCTAAAAATGTTTCCCATCAGGTGAAATAAATATTTTAAAGCATGTAATAATTTATCTTTGACATTTAGAAAAAAATAATGACATCGATTTTCACTCATTTTATTTTATAATATCCAACAACAACATTTATAAATTTGGAAGCTTTTTAATCCAATTACATTTTTTAACAGTCAATTTTGTTCTTATTTTCACACTTTATTGCACTGTAGATAAGTTTTGTTAAAGTAAAACTTCAAAGTCTTTATAACTAAAATGTTCTTTTACTTTCATAGCATATTCCAATGTCAACAACTCAGGATAAATTAAAAGCTCTTATTTCATTTGTACCAAAAGTTGAAATTTTAAAACATTTCTTGGCTGACTTGCAATGTTCTAGTAAAAAGTGAGTATGTGTTGTGTGCTTAGATGTTTCACAATGTTATGTAAACAAAAGACTTTTAAAATATTTGAAATGTCAATGATGGAAGATTTAGTAACTAAACATTTAATTAGAAACACATAGTGTCATGTGCCACATATTTATTTTTTCAATATCTGTAAATAGCTAACAGTCAATCAACAGATTCTTGAAATGATAGAAGCCAGTAAAATTTTAGCACTAAGTAAATGGAAGAAACATAAAGCTGATCATCTATTGAAATATTTTGCTGCTACAGAGGTAGTCTTGTTATATATATATGTATATTTCTAAAAACCATATATGTTAATTTTAAAAATACTAAATGAGAATCTTCATGATATAGTGCTGAAGTCAGTCAATGCTAATCACCTGTTAAAGTTACGATAAATAATGGGGGGGGGGAGAATGAGAAAGTGTAGTGAAATCAAAGGGATCATTAAGAATAGCAGATTCAGTTCATTTTAAAAAATTGATAACTGAACATTGTTAATTCAGTTGTCCCTCACTTCACTAATTATTCCATTCCAGCAGTGCATTTGTTAAGCAGGGGGCTCATTCTGAAAAACCAACTTTCCCATAGATTTCTTTTGTAAAATCTGTTCAAGGTTGCTGTAAAAAATTGGGTAATTTATTTCTTAGCCCTTTTGATGCTAAATACTCTAAATATGCTATCTTGCCTGGTGCTAATCTCAAAAATACATAACTTTTTACCTGTACCCCAGGAGACGAACAGTGTTGGTAAATTTTAATGTACCCGGAATATCTTAGCAGTCGTTATGTACAGCCACCTGCTTTCATCCTAGGTTACCGTAATCGCACTCTCAGCTGTTTAGGTGGGTTATGGGAGTGGCAAAGCAAATGACAGGTACTTTGTAGTTTTACCATCTGTGTAATTAGGTGTTGAGGATGAGCTAGGGGTAATAAAATTGTAGGGGTGGAAAGAAGAGAGAAGAGAGTAAAATAATTGACGCTAAACTCCTTAGATTGCGGTAAATAAATTTATGTTGATTTATGTTTTAGCATCAATCTTAAGTCTGAGAAAAATGGGAGCAGCTACAGCTGAAACAAAACAATTACCCGTGAATAACAAATGACCTTCACAAAGCAATCACACAGTAACCCTTACACATCAGTGCATCTAACATTGTTGCAACGATGTACATTTTACATTATGT